>VDFB02023849.1:0-21721 GCA_007258455.2 Sequoia sempervirens | reverse complement strand
GGCACCGAAGAAAATGTCCAAGGCTCAGAGCAAAGTGAAGGAGGTTTTTGATAGTTGCAATGCATTTTCAAAAATTGTCAATGTAAGGATGAAGTTTGGGAAGAATAATTTGAATGTTAAGAAGCTACAAAAATGGTGGCATGAAGTTTATTCTCCATGTGACAATGGGCCTATTGCAAAAGACCATCTTGAGGATGTTTCCATTTATATTGCCAATTTGGATAAATATCAGGGCCTCTATGGTGAATGGGAGAAAAATTTAACTAAGTATGGGGGTGAATTAAATTCAATTAAATCAAGAATTAATTTGATATACATCCCAACTCAGGCCAACCTAGACCCAGTGCTTGAAAATTTTATAGAAATTTCTAGAAGAAAGGAAAGGGAAAAGGATAAAGTGGCTAACTAGGCTAGAAAATCTTGAAAAGTGTGTCATCTACATCAAGCTAGGCAAATATACAAGTTAGTTGCTCCTTGAATTTTGTGCCCATATTTTATTTAATCTTAAAATTGACTTTGGGGGCTAACCTCCTAATATTTTATTGTAAATTTGAATTAGGGGAATTTTAAAAATGTCAAGGCCGACCTATATGGATGACCTAATTGTAAACCCTAATTTAGGCTGACCTAACTTGATATTTATATAAATGGAGGTCTCCTCTTCATTTGTAAGGCTAATAGTTGATGGTGAATAGTGAGCAAGTGGATAGTTGATAGTTATTGAGCTGTTACATCCTGAGGAACTTGAATTGTTGCAAATTTTGATGAAGTTAATATAGTTGAAGACATTGATCTTTGGTGTTCTTCTATGTGTTATTCATCTATACGTGGTTCTTGTGACTCTTATCTACTTCATTTTGAGTAAGTTAGTTAATAGTTAATATTAGAACTAGTTGCAGTTCATTTATGTTCATGATAAAGTGTTTGAGGTGTTGAGGAATCTTCAAGTCCATACTTTTAGTGATCTATTGTTTGTGGATTGTTGTGTAAAGTTAGCATGGGCCTATTCTATTTTGCACTTAAGTTCAATTGTGAATGTTATCAGATTCCTTTCGAGATTGCACTATCTTTGTGATACTGCAGATTCATCTTGGTTAAGAAAAGATTGGTTTTGTGAGGATTGGTCCATCTTGAACATTATATTGTTTTCATAGCTGATCTTAGGTTTTATATTGGATAATTCTCTCTCAAACCCTTATCTTTCTATGTTTCTATCAAGTCAATAAATTATAGATAAAATCATAAAGCATCACCCTTATTTCCATATTTGATGAATATTGAAGCTTCAACATTTTGTTTTGTAAGGCCGCTTGTGATTACCAACATTTTCACATTTATCACTGAGTTTTTTGTTGCATTGTCAAGATCTAACATTAGAGACCTTAGGGTTATCTCTTGAGGCTTGCTGATAGAGATTTACCTTTCAAGAGAGATAGGATATCATATTTTGTCTGAGTTGTTGCTGTGCAAAAAAACACCATCAACATATAGTAAACCTATGTCTAAATTATAATTGGTTTGACTTCAAAACTTAATTAAGAAAAAAATATTCAATAAATCACTATGAAACGAAATTAAGGAGCTAGATATCATAGTTACAAATCTAAATTTGAAAAAAATATAATTTTATTAGGTTCATAATTTTTTTTTTTGTTGTACAGAAAACATCACTCTTTAAAAATAGTGTTTACTATTAAAAACTAGTTATCGAAGGAGATGGGAAAGAAATACAATTTGATTCCAAAATTTTTAAAATATATATATTTAGAATCTATAAACAAAATTTTACAAATCACTAGTTTGCATCATATTCAAACTCCTCATGTTTTACCAACTATAAGTGTCTAAAAGTGAATATTTAGTTAAAAAAATTTAGTTCAATGTCAAGTTTTTCCAAAAAGTGTAACCCACTATTGTGGGATCACCCATGTATTTTTGCTTCATTATTAGGGGACACACCTAATTCCTTTGCTAGACCTGCAACCTTTTGTAGTGTATCATTCTTTAGTCTTTCTATTTCTTCCTTTCCCCTACTCATCAAAGTGCTTACTCTCTATTTTGTCCTAAATTCCTTGTTATATACTTGAGCCAATTTAGCTTTATCTTCATCTATGAGAGAAGAACCAATCTTCTCCAAGGGAAATGTTCTATTTTTTGCATCTTCATCAAAATATTCATGTCTTCTAGCTCTTAGAACACCTTTAATGTCATTAGATAGTTGTTTCTCAATTTTTTCAAGGCTAGTATGAAATGTTACCATGTATTTTATAATAGCCTCTTCTATAGTTATCTTGTCATCATTTGGCTCAGGGTACATTTGTGCAGTCTCTTCCAAGAGACCAAAATTTGCAATACTAGATCAAATAAAGGATATAGCTTCAAGGGACTATGCTCCCTTACTTTCCAAGGGTATTTATCTTCTTTCCTTTACCTTTTCCCTCACTTTTAACCAATTATACTCCTAAACTATTTTCTCTTTTCTTAATAACAAAATCTTTATTTTTCTTTTCTACTTCTTCCACACTATCTATGTCCACAATGTCAATTTTTTCTTTCTTTGCATTAGTCTCTTTCATAGAGGCTTGAGAATTTTTCTTCTTCTATTTCGTCTTCATCCTCACAACTAATATATTTATCCCTTATGGCCTTTTCCTTCAATATTCTTTGTTTAGGAGTCTATTGTTGTATAAAAGCACTAGGTGTAGCTTTCTTATTTGGATTTATTGTAGGAAAGGTTTCAGAGGACATTGAAACAAAGGGAGAGGAGGTTGAGGCCCTAATTGACCTTCTTGTTCTTGGAGTAGCCTTCATTGGAGTAGGTATGCTTTTGAATTTCTCTTTGGGGCTCTTTGGTAAACCAAAAATCTCTTCCATCTATGCCTTCAACTTTTCAACTTTTTTCTTTCTCTCCTTTTCTTTCTATTTCAAGTGCACTACATCAAATTTCTCTTCATATGTTACAAACCTATCTACTGTAGGATCTCCAAGTTTCCTTAACATAAGGTCTACAAGTCTAGTGACTACATCCTCTACTATTTTATATCCTATTTCTGAAATCTAGACTGTTCTAAGTTCCACTACTTCCATATAGCAATAATCTCTGCTAACCATGAATGTAGTGTCCATGTATTTAGCTACCACATAAATTTTTTGAAATGATTTCTTTGCTTTGAATCTTTTCTTGAAATATCACCACAAGGCTTATTTCAATGACTTGGAATCTAAGAAAATTCTCAAATGATCTCTAATTTTTATAGTGATAGGTACATTATCCAACCAAACCACATTCTTTAACCCAAGAATTTCTTTGAGAAAATAGAACATCAAACAAATGGTAAGAGTTCCATACCATAATGGATATTTGGACTTTTTTTTTTATTCAAATTCTCCATTATTCGTTATCTTGGGAGTTCACACAAGTGTATATCTTCACCTTCCTTTACCATTTGGTAAGCTATGTGAATTTCAGTGTATGAAACAAATTTCCCTCTATTTGTGAAATAGATCTTGTATCCAATCATCATGGATGCATATTGTAGTGTCAGATCTTCAATATCCTTCACCGTTAGGGAACATTTTTCATATTTTGCACTGATGAGTTTCATTACCACATCATTTATCATTAATTTTAGTGTCAGAATGGGTCCATTGGGGAACAAACTTGTTACAACCTTAATTGCATCCTTAGTAATCATATGGGCCATATCCAACCATATGAACTTGTCATGAATTCTATTGAGTAGATATTTTACTTACTCATCCTCATAGCAAAATTTAGGAAAATCATTCCATACCTCCAGATTTTTCTCTTCTAGAACACTATACTCAGATTTTAGCTCAAAATTGCCTCCAATTAGATGATTTTTTATAAACTCTCCTAGTTTATGGTGATCACATTCTTCCATCTTCACATGAATGTACACATTTTTACATCTTCTATATGCATTAATCCAAAGGGAACCTCTAAAAATGTGCCCTCTAGATCCATTTCCATGGATTTGAAAGGATCCTTCTTAAAATTAGGCCTTGGAAATTCAAATACATCAACTAGTTGTGTAGTAAAATTTTTGTAACTTTACATAACTAGGGTATAGAAAGAAACTATAAATACCTTTGGAATTCTTTGCTAGTTAGGGTTTCTCACAATGCACCAAATGCTTCAAGTGACATTTTCTTTATTCTTCCCTCTTCAAATGCTTTATTGCAAATTACTTAATCGTATGTGAAGTCACATATAAAAACTTTCTTGAATACCTAAAATGCATTAATTTCCTAGTGAATAAAGTTAGGTCAAAAAGTTGGCAAACTCTCACTGTATTGACATAGTCACCTTCAATCATTCCATATATCTATGGAATAGGAAATTTCATACTAAAAATATCATCAATAGATCAACCATGTCAATCTACACATGTAGTAGTGTGTTGAACACATCAACACCACATGCTTGGCAGGGGCTTAAGGATTTTTTTGTTAAAACCTCCCCTAAGCCAAAGCTCTTTATCTAGTTTTCAGAGGAAACAACTACACCAAGAGCTAGCACAAACTCACTTTTTAATTCATTCTCATCTTTCTTCTTCCAAATCTTATTCATTTCCTTTTTCATCTCAACCAAATCCACTTTCTTCTTTACTAGACCATTCTTCTTATTTTGTTAAAAAGAGGGTTTCACATTCTTAGATTTACAAAACTTTGCTATGTACCTTGATTTTTTGCAATTGAGGCATATCACACCTTTTTGAACAAGCTTACTTCTAGCCATTCTAGATCTACATTCAAAACTCTTATTCCAAAATACATTGCATGTATAACAATAGCCATTATCGAAACATTATGCCATTATTGTAGCCACTCATCATCTTATTTATGCATTCACTAGATTTATGACCAATTATATTGCATGTAAAACTCTGACCGATAAATGATTGAACATTCTAATTCATTTTGCTTCTACTCTATAGCTCTATGTCCAAGTTTATTGCAAGAATAATAGTTACCATTAAAATATTAATACCTTTGTGCAATAGTTGTTTGATAGGAAGCAAGTTTTGAATCCTTTCTTCTAGTTTTGGACCTATTTAACATTTTTCTTCTTATCATTCTTCTTTTCAACATTATTTGGTGTCTATTTTACCTTTGAAATTTCTCCTTTCTCAAACCCTAATCCTTCTTTGTCTTTCTAAGAAGCCTTATGATTTGAAATCATCTCATCAAGCATTGTGGAGCTCTTCTTGAATTTGTCTTCTTGAATCTTTGCTTTGTCTAGATCTGATCTCAAAGTCACAATCCCTTGTTCAAGCTTTGAACATTCTTCAAATTCATCTCTTAATTTGGCATTCAGGGAATATTTAACTCTTTTTCCTTTTTCAACTTGTATTTTCAGACCAGTGATAGTCTCATTTGTTTCCTTAATTCTTTCTATATCTTTCTTGAGTTTCTCTCTCAAATTAATAATAAAATCATCTACATCATTAAGATCCTTTTCAAATCTTTATTCTCTGCTTCTACTTTATCCAAATCAGCGAAAACTAACTAGAGTTCTCCTTCCATGTCAACTTCACAATATTCTTCAGTAAACCCTTCAGGGATAATCTCTTTCAAAGGAATATGATACTTCCTTGTAACCATGTGTTTATCCTTCAAGATCTACCTAAATGATCAAGCCAATTAAAGGAACCAAGCTTTGATACCAATTTTTGAACACCAAGAATACTGAGAGGGGGGTGAATCAATATTCCCTAAATAATTGAAAATTTATTTCTCAATATCTCATTCAATGTACATTAATGAAAGAAAAATTAAAAAAATATCACATCGATAGACACAAGAGCACTAGATTTTTTATGTGAAAAATCCAAAAAGGAAAAAACCATAATGAGGATTATCTCATGATATATTATAATTGGTTACAAGATATTACAGAATGACACATTGTCAGGTGGACTCACTATCCAAAGGACTCACTCTCTAGAGAATAGAAGAAATGGCTCACTTCCAAAATAGAAAAGAAGGTGGCTCACTTCCAAATATTGAACTAATTACAATGCATCTACAACATGTTGAAGATAGTTCCAATTAATCTAAAAAAACTAACTTAACACACTTCATACTTAACCAAAACTATAATTCACACTTATATACACAAGATATCACACACACACACACACACACACCACACACTATATTCACAACATTCACAAAATGAATCAACCTTATATATACCACAACAACCTAGAACATCAATTAGGTTGGACTAATTAGATGTAACATGCACCACATAACTTGTCGACCCAAAACATCAACATACATGCCTTGAGAAATTAAAAAAAAAGAGTACACCATAAAAATAGGTTGGAATGACCCATAATCACTCATATGATATTGCTTCATATATGATTTAGCTTTGCACAAGCCCAAAATACTTCGGTCAACACTGGATAGTAATATTGTTGAATACCAAGATGAACCAATTGTTCATCCACAACTTGACACACAAACCCACAAAATACTTCCCACATGCAACATACACACTACTAAAATCCACAAAAAATTCCTCAAATATGCACAACAAAATATTCATCTACAATGGAATGTGGAGCATTCCAACATACACTCTATCACTGCAACTCTTCCATTTCCAGAGCTGATATACTATCAACACTATCTTCAACTACATAAAACATCAATTAATGAAAATTTGGATTTATCCTCTTCCAACATGCACAAAAATTTCCTTAACACCAAATAACCAAATTCTTTATAGCGAAGCAATGCTTATCTTAAAACTAGTTCCATAAACATTGAAAATTGTACTCTAGGATTTAGGCAATTATCCAAGCCATTCGATCTTCTCTAGACCAACACTTCTACATCTATGCCATGGTTTTCCATCAATGGAAACACCATATACTATCATTTTCATCATAAATCTCCACAATGACTGTATATCATGCTCATGTTGTCAATTCAAGTCTCCAACAATCTCCTCAATGACAAAGAAAATTCCAACAACCTGAGGCCCAATGTCAAACATAATGTCTATGGGTATGTAGGATCATCATGGAAAAAGAGGCCATTAAGTGGCAAAAATTTAGAAAAATCGAGTTAGAAACTTGACATAAAATTTGAATAAGTTATCTATATTATTTCAAAAATATGTAACAATAGAATCTATAGAAAATTGAATTTAGTTTCTAAACTACTAGGTTTGTTTAAAAAGAAAAATTTATTTGGTGAAAATTTGAAATTTCAATGCAAGTAGTACTTAAATTTTAGGGAAAAATAAGAAGTAGGTGTCTCTGACCACCCTAACCACAATAAAATGATAATATTTTTTTATAATATTTTAGATATAAGTAGAGGACTCATGTCCCGATGTGATGCATATTTTTTGTAATTTTTTTCCAAGTAAATAATTAATTATGATTTTTTATTACAACTTTTAAAAAAAATACTAAAACTCACATGTCTAACCACCTAACTTGGTCAAAATTCATGAAATTCAATTTTTCTTTTTAATCCTATAGTATGTGAAACATATAGAATGTACGATGTTTTGATTCAAAATGTGATACCGCTTGAAAGTTATAGATTTTTTCAATCAACCTATCGATCAGGACTTTAGTCATAATTCAAATAGAAAATGAATAATAATTACTTATTAAATTCAAAGTAAAGCATAATTTATATTGGTGGAAAGTTGAGAATATTCTTTAAAACCCTTTTTGTTTCATCAATTTTGGGTAAAAAGTCAAGCCACCACATACCCATCATATTGCCACTTTTTGGCCCATCATGATCCTACACACCCCTATGAAGGAATTGAGGGTTCTCATGCTTGTTTCCATGGTTTGATGGGTTTACATCACAATGGATGTTTAATTCTTGGTGCCCAATAGACAAGGATCTTCATAGTTGCAAGTACTTTAATATAGTTTCTCTTTGGCATGATGGTAGGCTTGAGCCCTATACTTAGTCAATAGACTCCAAAGGCATGATTTTGACTAGGAAGTTTCAATAATTCTTACCCACACCTACAACCACCAAATATTGATCCAAGGAAGCTAAAAAATGGTCTAAAATATATTTTTTCATGGATTGAGGAGGAATGATAATGGACATAATTTATTTATGATTTGTAGACCACTTATTTTTTCGAGTAGAACCTCTAAGACATAATTTTGATGGATTTTTTGGGAAAATTCACTCAAGATCACAATCAAAACCATGAATCATTAATGTAAAAATATGGTTGGAATCACATGAATGTTTGTATTGGGCACCTATTGCATGGGTATTGATTATTCTCATAGGTACAATTTTGTTCTACACTATGACCATTTAACATTTTGCACCCTATTTGATTGTGGGTATATTTTCCTTGGTTGATACTTTGAGGAAAATATGAGAGGGTAGAAGTTAATAAAAAAGGAGGAGAAGTTTCAAAACCAATAGTAGAAAAGGATATTCAAAGGGAGACTTAGGATTTCAATTTCTTATTTAGGATTTCAATTTCTTATTTTGGGTAGTACATTTTTTTATCGTAATGATACATGGGTTTATCCCAAATTTATAATAGAAAGTTTTTAAATCTTTTTAGATTGAATATTTCATACTAGTTCTATCAAATTTATCTAAGTGTCTCCTCATATATAGTATGCATTTATGGATTTATTTTGTCTAGTTAGTCAACTAGATGTCTATTAAATCCTTACAAAAGCCTTTGAAAAGTAAATATATTCAATATAATAAGGGAAGTGTATATGCATATTCATGGATTACTATGTAGAATCACTTAATATTTTGCAACCATTTTTTGGTTTTCTAAATGTATGTATAGAGCCTAGCATGCACGTATATTTTGAAAGGCATAGTCTTTTTTAGTTTCTTGATTAAGAAAATATCTTGGTTTCTATTATAACATGTTTTATTGAATTTAGACTCTATTTACTAATATATAAATGGATTTTTCTTTGAATATATTTCTCTCCCATCATCCCCAAAACACTTTAAATGAATTAATTTACACACTGCTCCAATTCTATTTGTGTGTTTGTTTCAACTTCCATGTGTAAATGTATATAACAATATAAGGGGTTATCCTACAACACATTCTTCTTGATTTATATGGTAGATAATCTATTTAATAAGGTGTTGGACCTTCCATGTCCAAACTAGCACATAGGTATATAATGACACCAATGGGATACATTGTGTAGTGGGCTTAGATTGTTGTACGAATGTTCTCAATAATAATTTCATTAACCAATCCAACAACTCGCGGAAACCCCCTTATTGTTGTAGAGCTATAAGTGAAGGATGTCTTACCTGCCTCAACAATTGGTCCTAAGTTTCTCAACTTGAATAAAATATTTTGGTAATATATCTTCTTAAGTTTAATACCTATCACACTTGGAAAATTATTGAAGATATTTGAGACTTATGGTCTACAACTCAAATCACTAATAAACACAATTCCATTAATTTAAATGCACTGCATGGTACAACCAAGTCTAGTTAAAGATTGTAGAACACAACCTAGTTCAAATAGCATAACTTTCTATAGTATCATCCTAGTCTCCCAACTGCAAATGCATTTCTACATTCTTATGTTGGGTTTTGTGCTTGTTGTCTCTCAAAATTGCACCCTTGCTAAGTTGTTCAACTTAGCATTTTGGAAAAACAGGGGAACATTCCTAGGCCTGTGGGTTGCCTAAACTTGGAATGGAAGTCTAGAGAAGGTTGGCTCCTAAGGTACTCACTTAAACAACTCCTCTTGTTGGGAAAAGGGGAGGGAGGTAACATGAAAATAAACTAAACTCTTATGATGATGCACCTAAATGTGTTTTCTCAGAACCTATATTGTTGTTTTAACACACAATTTTCTCAAAAGGCTTAGCTTAAATTAACACAACTTAGATATTTTTATATTTTATTGCATAAGTATTTTTCACTTTGGTTCTCTTAACACTTTTGAAGGAAAAGAGTTCTTTCACAACTAAAGTAGTTATTTCAACCACTACATAGCTTACAACCTACAAAAAATATATGTTTCTTCTACCTAAAGGTGCTAAAATGGGATAAACATTAAAGGAATTTTCAAAACTCACAAGAATATTCATTCATCATCACACTACACACAATGAGATAGCTTCAAAAGGTGTTACATATTGTTGTACATGTCTAATATTGAGTCACAATGTTGTCTTTAAATACCTAAAAGAGCTCCAAAATAAGCTACAAGACATGTTGAAAGAAGAAAAAACTCCCTTCCAAATTGATATTTGAAGTTATTTATGCTTTTTTGAAGCTTTCCACACACATATTCTTCTAAAAACTTCTTGGTCGTGTATAACCAAAAAAACCCTAAAAATAGGTCTCTAACTCCCTCCAAAAAGAGTCTAAAGTGAAGAAAAAGTCAACACATGACCTTGTCCACCATAAAAGCATGAATAACTGCCTCTAGACGCTCTCATTCCCTCCAAAAACCTAGTCAAAAATAAATTTCATGCTTTCCACATGTTGGTCAATCTCCTCCAACTTCCCTACATGCTTGGCACAAGTCATTATTAATCCTCAACTATCCCCTTTGACCATATCTTTAAAAAACATACACTATTTTGCAATAAATAAAACATTAAAATAAGTGATTTATAATAACATCACTTAAATAATGTGTTTACATTTTCAACTCTTCGGTGCAAAATAAAGGCATTTGTCTATGTTTTGAAAAATATGCAAAAGATAAGTGATTAAAGGGGAAAAACCCTAATCACTTAATACATATATACTATGAGGGATATTAATAACATTGCAAATTAATAATATTGCAAAGTTTAAAAGAAAGGGAAAAAATGCCTTTGAGTTTTGTCGGCCTGTTTAGGGTTGAAACCCTAAAGCAAAACCATGCCAAACCTATCAAATGAATTTTCATTTCACTTTGCAATTTCTAGATACTTGACGCCGCTACCATAGGGTTTCACCTGGAGCTCTGTGGAGGATCTTGCATGGCGGATTCTAAAGCAAACAGTTACATCTTCAAGATTTTTGTGCAAAACAAATAGACAAGATTAGGTGAGCTTCTGATTGACACATTTTTCACTCTTTTCATTTCTTTAAGAATACAAGCTCATTTTGAGCTTTGTAATTGCAAACAACTGTGGTTGTCAACATACAATGCTGAATACATTTGTCTCTTGCATTTTCATTGCAATTCCTCTCACAGATGTGTGTTTCAAATGCACATTTCAATCATTTTTATAGGAAAAATAGAGGAATAGTCACGGCCTAAGTCCATTTTTAGGTTTTTGGGTTTTTTTCCTTCTATTTGGCCCAAGGTTTTTATGTATGCATAGGCTGCGACCCTCCATGTTTTTCTCTTTGGCTTTTATCAACACCTACAGATTTTTCCATGTACAGCAAGTCACAATGTTTCTTTGTTTCTCAAACCGTGACCTACAAGTTCTTCATTTAGGATCCTCCTCATTCTTTTCTATTTTTTCACTATGGGCAACTTTATTTTCTTTGTGATGCGAAGTAGTAGCGACCAACAATGTTATAATCACCTTTGCTATGATAATATTTTGTGCATTACTATAATATGAATGAGATTTCATGAGATGTTGGAAAATTAAAACAAGAGTTATCTCATTCAACTATTTCACAAGAAAAATGTTGCCCCTAAGAGTATGTGATTTCATTTACTTCTCAGTCTGAAAGGTAAATTTCAATTTGTGCTTTATCCTATCTGTCCACTGAGGTGAAAAATCTGGCCATGATCCATTCCATTAATTCAACCAATGGTAAGCATATGGAAAGGCATTATACTGCACAAAAGTTGATTGAACTTCCTGTAAAGGAGACCAATAATTTCTTGGTGCACATTTAACTAAAAAGAATACAATAAATATCAATGCTTGCCTACTTCTTTCCTTAGAGAGAACAAAAAATGTCTTTGGACCTGTAGCACTTATCTCCCAAAATTACTACTTTTTGATAATTAGATCTACCTCTTTATGTTTGATAAAAATCAATTATGTCTCATTTTATGCCACATTTCAGCGTTTTTCATAGGCCTTCATAACCATTCCCACATTCGATTTTCATCTCATTTTAGCATTCTACGTTGCTTATGATTTAATATATATAAGTGATATTTAATATAGTTTTGGATAAAAATATGAAAAATAATTATTAATTACCTTTACTGATAAGTGTTTTCATTTTAAGCCTTGGAAAATATATCTCGCAACATACAGACTTCCTGTCACACTCTTCACATGAACTTCCTGTTGCTTTCCTCACAAGAATATAACTTGTGCTTACTACTGTGGTTTTCCTACGTGGCTAGCTCAAGTTTCAATGGTGACCATATTAAATTACGATGTTGATTGTGCAGATTATTCAATGGTAGATTTTGGTTTTTCCCACATGTATTCTTCATCCACATGACTTCATTCTGTGTTTCAATCGCTTCATCCATGGGGATATTTTCTTAGATATTTTGGCATCGACCTCCACCTTATATTCGACATCATTAGAGGGCGTTGCTTCCATGATTCAGTCAATATACTATTTTCCAAATACTACCACGTTGGATGAGTTCTTCAGATTTAATTAAAGGAATAATTCATGAAGATCTCATGTGTTGTACACTAGAGATAGCTGCAGATTTTTTTATTTCTAATTTTGTCTTTCATTATGTAACCTATGAAACTATCAAAATTGTTGTTTCATGGCTACCAGCCAAGTTTATGTAACTATGTTTTTGGCCATAAGACAAAACAAACAATTTATCTCTTGTATGAATTTTTTATAGGCTGCATCTATAAGTAGTGTAAGTAAATTGTGGAGGGAAATTATTTTATGTATTGAATCTCTAAGAAATAAAGTATTGTTTTACTGATCAAGTCCAACATAGAAGTTTTGTAGCATCTTTCTTCAATCGATTTGCTGGGAGGAAGGGTGCCCACTCTTCAGAAACCAATTGAATGTATATATTTCATTGTTTGTAAGGTATGATTATGTGTATTTCTTTTGCTATTGATTATATTCTACATGTAAACTAATACTTTAGTTGTCATAATTATTTTGTGTTTAAATTTATAAATAATTTAAATTGTGTTTTGTAATTTAAGATTTTAATGATTTGTGGTCAAGTTTCCTTTTCAATTTTTTTTGTAATTTTTGTGTAGTTCATGTCACCTAAATAGAATAGAACAGATCTTGTTTCCAATTTTATTTTGATTTGCAATCAGTTTATTTTCATAGCTACATTCATAACCAATCATCTCATGACTCTCAACCCTTGTGTAGATTGCCATGATACAAGTTTCACAATTTTATGCCCCTGGATTGACATGTGTAGACCAAATTGAAATTCATTATTAAACATCGAATCCATTTCACTCTTTGCCCCAGTTTTGGCCTATAAATGTTGATGACTATTAATTAAATATTCTTGATCAGATCCACCCACTAATCTTGCATGACTTGAGGTTTTGACTATACTCAACATTCCATATTGTGAGATTTTCTTTTGATAAGTGCTTGTCATTTACGACAGTGACTTGAAACAACTCATTATCATAAGTGATGAGCAATTGTCAAAAGTTGATAAGCATGATGAACTAAACCTCTTTAAACTTTCAAAAACCAAAAAGACAACATATTGAGCTCAACTATTGTAGGAGAACATTTTACTCCACATGTTATAGTAACAAATGAAGGCACTCCAATAATGAGAAATTCACCTATATAGGTGCACAATGAGCAAACATGTTAGATAAAACAAAGCATATAATATATATTTATGATAACATTTTTGTTTTTGTGGACATCTGTGGTATGCAAACTATTTTGGTGCTTATGAGGATCAGACTATATGTTTATAGATGCTTGCATATATATTCATTGGTGATCTTTCATTTCTCTAACAAACTCTTTCTCACACATGTAGGAATTTTTGGAGCATTGGAGTAAAGGAAACTGAACAAGCAAGAGGGGAAGTAGCTAATGCAAAACAACTTAATTGATATTCATCATTTAGGCAATGATGGGTCCCCTCTCTTTATATATGCATTCTTTCTTTCATGTATCTATAAATGTGTAGTCTTTTCCTTCATTTGTATTCAAATAGTTAGTCCCACAACTTGTGTGGGACACCATACATCTATATTTATCAATAAAGACTAATTTTGTAAAAATTGTCTCACTCTCTTCTCTGTTGTATGCATTTGCATAATATAATAATGCAGTATTTTGATAATTTCTTTAAATGCACATGTGGGTATGTAGGAATCATCATGGAAAAAAGAGGGCATAAGTGGCGAAAAATTAATCAGTGTTAAACGCTTGCGATTGTGGAGAATTTGAATATAGGTTATCTATATTATTTCAAAATACTTGAATGAATACATAGAAAGTGAATGTAGTTTCTATTTCATAGGTTTATTTTATTTTTAAATCTATTTGGTGGAAATTTGAAATTTCAATGCAATAGTAATTAAATTTTAGAAGTAGGTGTATGTCGACCACCCTATACAGTAGTAATATTTTTTTTCATAATATTTTAGATTTTGAAACAGAGGAATGCTTAATGTGATGCTTATTTTTGTAATTTTTCAAGTAAATAATTGACCTGTTTTGTGAAAACAAAATATATAAAAACTCATATGTCGACCACCTTAACTTGGAAAAAAACCTCCCTTGAAATTCAATTCTTTTTTTTTTAATCTTATAGTATACGAAGCATAGAATGGGACACATGTTTTGGATTAAAAAAATATGATACTATTTGAAAGTTTTAGATGTTTTTCAATCAGCCTATCAATAGGACTTTAGTCGTAATTCAAATAGAAAAATCAATAATAATTATTTATTAAATTCAAAAGTACTGTTTATGGTGAAGGTGAGAATCTCTGCTTTAGGCTTGCCTGCGTTTACCATCAATTTTTATGATGAAAAGGTTGTAAACGCCTGCATCATATTGCCTTTTGGCCCATCATGATCTGCCTTACATGGATATAACATAGTATTAGGGAAGGGTAGAATGGAGGTATGCACATATGGATATAGCTTGTCGGATCGGGGCCCTTCACAGCGATAAATCGCGGCGGTGCGGCACAGCAAAACATAAACTCCGCCATTTGAAATAAAACCGTTAACGGCATGGCGCACTAATAAAATATTGACCAGTTGCTTGAGCTTATCCATTTGGTACAGAGTCACTTAGAAAACTAACAATACTTGAAAATAGTCTTGTACATTGTTGTAACTCATCATATTAGTTTATGATACCATGAGAACTTATTCCAACTACTAAAACTTTATATCAAACCTACCAAATTGTGAAAAATAACACTTAGAGGAAAATAAAACTAAAACTTATACTAACCTACTAATAACCAACAACAAGGCTTAGTCAAACAAAACCATTGACTTGTTTTGCAAAATAACTACCCCTCTTGACCAACAAAGGATACATTACATGATCATGCATTATTAAAAGGATATGAAACACAAGTAGATATTCAATAGACTGTTGCAATGCTTCATAAAAAATGTTTATAAACTGGCTTATGCTTTGATTTTGATCATAACTAATGTTATCATGGACTAAACAAGTGAGTTGAATATGACCACTTTCAGTTGCAACTTTAAATTCAAAATTTTCTTCGATTGCATCCTCATGCTTGGGTGCAAGCATAACCTATGGAACTTTAGTGGCCTCCATACTGGCTAAAAATTTGATAGGATAGCCTCTTGAATGGATAAAACTTGGACTCTCATTGTTGGTTGCTTCTCTTTCTTCCTATTTTTGATCTTCAACTTCAATTGGTGTTGGTTCAATATCAAAAGTTAAACAAAAAGAGGCTTCCTCATGAGTCAAAATAGACTTTAGATCATCCCAAAATGAAACTACCTCATAAGCCAAAGCTTCATTCTCATATCAACTTTTATGAACCAACTCATTACACTTTTTAACATCTTGTAGTTGTCCCAAATCTTGTGTTACCATAGACATATCTTCTTCATTTTGTTCAACAAATGAAGGTAGTCCATCATACCAAAACATATCAGCCTCAAGCTCTTTTGTACAACAAAAAGGAAACTCCTCCAACTAGTTAAGACCTTGCAAATTAGGTTCATGAGAAGTTTCTTGACCTAAGAGAATGAACTCCTCTTTATCAAGACCATATTCCTCATGTTGTTTCAACACTTGTTCAATCTTGTGAACCTACTGCTATAGTTCATCATGATTGTCAACTTATTCTAGTAGGTCTGGTTCTTTGTTATCCAAATTCAAACAAAATTGTTCAATTATGTCTTTGCACATCTCTTCATAAAGCTCAACATTAGCTTTCTCATTCATAACATGCTCAAAGATATCAAAGCTCGTACCTTGGAAAATGCTGTCAGGTTCAGTTTTATGCTCTTCATCATGATCCAAGGATCCATTTTCATATTGATTGTCATCAATTAGCAACTCACCAAGATCTCCAACATCTTCTTGTTGCTTTGAACCTTCATTATTTTCAACAAACCAAGGTAGTTCATTAGATGAGAAGATGAATTCTTCCTTCAGGTCCCCATCCACTTTCCTTGTACCTTGCTACTTTTCCTTGATGCTTGGGATTGTTAACACATGCTCTTCCAACTTAGCAATCTCATCATAGCTGTCCATGCTAGTTTCAGCTGTAAAGGGGATTTGAAAGGGCTAGAAATGGGAGATAAGGGGTTGATTTTGCAATTGAAAAGACTGCTCTTAAGGGATGATGGATTGGTTTTTCTCAATTATAGGCTCTTGCAAAGGGTCATTACTCCTAAAAATTGGAATTTCAAACTCCAGTAGCTCATCTGATGACTTAGGATTCTTACCTTCTTGAAGCTTGGAATATTGAACTCAAAAAACTTGTTCTTCAAAAAAAAGATTTGGAAAGGTAACAATTGATTGGTATTCTTTAAGGAAAGAGGGCTCTTGAAAAAGCTATTCTTAAGAAGTGGTGGACTGATTTTGTCCATGTACTACATTTTCTTGCACTAAATGGAATCCTCTAAAACTTGGAAAATTAGAAAACTTGCTAGAGGGTTCTAGAGGCTTACATTGCTTAAAGCTCACAAACTTGTACTTGGGAACCTATTCTTTCACAGGCTACTACAAAATGCAAGATACTAATTGAGTCTCTAATTTTTGAGCTCGAGAAAGTAATAACCTTATCTTCTCTTATTTTACTACAACCTCTCTTATAAGAGATTCTTCATATTGTTTTCTTTGCAATTACATCTCCTACTATAAGTTAAACTCTTTCTCTTTCTTGACAACCTTAAACTATTCTTGGAAGTACAAAGATATATGATTTATGCTTATGTTATTAAAATTTTGAGGCTCATTAGAAAAGTAACTTTGCTAGTTGGAAATAAAATAACCTCCTTGGAGTTGTTGATGAGCATAGGCATATTGCTACAAAGCTTGAGTAGGGGTGGGTGGGTGGTGAGCAAATTGAGCTTGCTGGTAATATTTTGTAATAGAGTTATTTTTAGTGAAACCAATAGTATGGCTGCTTTGATATGGCTGATAAGGTGTATAGACAACACCCTCATAAAATGGGGAATGATAGGTCATGTTTTTGTCAAATGAAGACATGTTGAAGCATCTTAACAAGCTAAAAATTTATGGAAATATATGCTAAATCAAGAAAAATCAGGACTAATTTTCCCTTTTTGCAAAGTTAAAACATACCAACACTTATCTACCTAAAACCAGTAGATATTCTTCCAATCTTGCCAGGTGTGTTGAAAACTTGCCTCCAAAGGCAAGAACTAGTATTGTACACACCAAACAACAACAATGTGTAGAATTTTTTTGAACTAAAGTAGTTCAATTAGTCTCACCGGGTGTGCCAAAAACTATTGTCTCTCAAGATTGTACCCTTGCTAAGTTGCAAAACATAGAATTTGGAGAAACATGGGAACATTCTTAGGCCTGTGGGTTGCCTAAACTTGGAATGAACCTCTAGAGAAGGCCGGTTCCTAAGGTACTCACCTAAACTACTCTTGTTGGGAAAAAGGGGAAGGAGGTAACACGAAAGGAAACTAAAAAATCTTATGGTGATGCACCTAAATGTTTTTTCTCAGAACTTATATTGCTATTTTAACACAAAACTTTCGCAAAAACCTCAGCTTAACTTAACACAACTTAGATATATTTATATATTAATGCATAAGTATTTTGCAAGGAGGCTTGGTTCTCTTAACACTTTTGAAAGAAAAGAGTTCTTTCACAATTAAAGTAGCTATTTGAACCACTACATAGCTTACAACCTACAAAAAATATATGTTTCTTCTACCTAAAGGTGCTAAAATGGGATAAACATTAAAGGAATTATCAAAAATCACAAGAATATTCATTCAACATCACATTACATATAATGAGATAGCTTCAAAGAAGGTAAAACATTGAATTTCATTGATCTAAAGATGTTACATACTATTGTACATGTCTGATATTGAGTCACAATGCTATCTTTTTCCTGAAAGAGCTCAAAAATAAGCTACAATACATGCTAAAAAAAAAGGAACTCCCTTCCAAATTGATGTTTGAAGTTATTTATGCTTTTTTGAAGCTTTCCCCACACATATTCTTCTATAAGGTTCTTGGTCATGTATAACCAAGAAACCCTAAAAATAGGTCTCAAACTCCCTCCAAAAAGAGTCTAAAGTCTAGAAAAAGTCAACACATGACCTTGTCCACCATAAAAGCATGAGAAACTACCCCTAGATGCTCTCATTCCCTCTAAAAACCTAGTCAAAAATAACTTTCATGCTTTCCACATGTTGGTCGATCTCCTCCAACTTCTCTACATGCTTGGCACAAGTCATTATTAATCAGATCAACCCACTAATCTTGCATGACTTGAGGTTTTGACTGTACTCAATATTCCATATTATGAGATTATCTTTTGATAAGTGTTTGTCATTTATGACAGTGACTTGAAACAACTCATTATCATAAGTGATGAGCACTTGTCAAAAGTTGATAAACTTGATGAACTAAACCTCTTTAAACTATTAAAAACCAAAAAGACAACATGCTCAGCTCAACTCTTATAGGAGCCCATTTTACTCCACATGTTTTAGTAACAAATGAAGGCACTCCAATAATGAGAAATTCACCTATACCTGCACAATGAGCAAACATGTTAGATAAAATAGAGCATATAATAGATGTTTATGATAAAATTTATGTTTTCCTAGACATTTGTGGTATGCAAACTATTTTGATGCTTATGAGGATCAGGTTATATGTTTATGGATGTTTGCATATATATTGATTGGTGATCTTTCATTTCTCTAACAAACTCTTTCTCACACATGTAGGAATTTTCAGAGCACTTGAGCAACCTTTCAGAGCATTGGAGAAAAGGAAACTGAACAAGCAAAAGGGGTAGTAGTTGATGTAAAACAACACAATTGGGATTTTCCATTCAAGCAATGATGGGTCCCCTCTCTTTATATATGCATTCTTTCTTTCATGTATCTATAAATGTAGAGTCTTTTTCTTCATTTGTATTAAATAGTTAGTCTTACGGCTTGTGTGGGACACCATACATTTATGTTTATCAATAAAGACTATTTTTTCAAAAAATGTTTCACTCTCTTCTCTTTTGTATGCATTTGTATAATATAATAATATAGTTTTTGATAATTTCTTTATGCATATGGATATAACATAGTAGGGTAGAATGCACCTTTTGTTTCACTTTGTAAAACATAAACAACTCTACCTGTTTGAGCTGGTAGCTAAAATAGGTAATAGTGCTACAATATTCTAACTAGGCAATAGGAAATCAAACATATATAAAGCCAAATTAAAAAATACCTAATATTTTTCTAATTATTTTTTTTATTTTTTATTTTAATTTATTACTAAATAAATTTTACCATCTTATAACATTTTTTTAATTCTAAATTAATAGAGAATAAAAGAATGTTATTTATTTTACACACATTAAAATCAATTCAAGAAAAAGTATGAGGCAATAGTTCATTATATAAAAAAGGGTGAAATTGTAACTTTTTAAGGCAAAATTGTTGATTCTATTTTTTTTATTTTGTTGATTTGGGTAAAATTGTGACCTACAAGTTATACCTATAAAAAATTTAACTTATCATTAGCCCTTATAATTATTGAGCCATGAATAATTATTTTCTTCCAAATAAAAATACATACTTTTTAATAAAAAATATTCAAAAAATTAGTTACTAACTTTTCTATTGGCTAAATAATTTCACATCTTATTGCAATCTTGGCATCAATTAATTAATAAGATACAACAAAACTAAAATATATGTTATGGATTTGCATAATATAAATTTAAATTAAGGATATCAAACAATCTAATGTCACATATTAAATAACACAATGAATGCATCACAAGAGATAGTGATGTTGACTCTAAGAGGGTAATTAACAAAATGGTAATATGACTTTACCACTTATTATGCAGCCTCCTTACCCAATGCCAACAAAATACATACAGTTGGTTTAATTCCATGTGTTTCAAAGTTGCAACCAATCTACGTGAATAGGTAATTTTCAATATATTTTCATAATGTTATCATTATTTTCCTACATAAATCTCTTCCTTTGGATAAATGCTTAAGGTGTACTTATATATATAATTTTGAATATAAATATTAATTTTTAATAGAAATAGAGTGTCATGTAATTATAGTCAAATTAGAATTTAAAATCCCATGAAAAATCTAAGCTTTTAAGATATTTTAGACTACAAAATATTGTACAATAAAAAAGGTTTACATCCTTACATATAATGAAATATCATTTGCATATAATTTGTCTATCTATCCCATAATTCAAATTAATATTATGTCATTTCATTCACATATCACCATTGAAGACATTAATTTTATATTTTTTAATGTGTATACATGCATCACTTTAGAATTTCTTCTTATAGAAAATGGACACAATCATATTATATGCCACTTTCCTTCCATATTGATCCATCAAAAATTCTTAAAATCATGTATTAATGTATTACAAATTTCCATAAATGTAATCTTTAATAAACTTGAATTGCGTTACATAAATCTTAGATTCTATATAGATCACCTCTTACCAAGATTTATTTCAATATACTTTACACAAATCTTCGAATCTATATACACCATCTCTTACAATATTTTTTATGCAAGCAATTGTGTATAATTATTATTTATAAAAGAATATCTTACTCATCCATATGCACAATCTTCTTAAAGAAAATGAGGACACTTGTTTACAACAATAAAATATATATACCAATGGGACAGATGGCTCAAATTTCTCGTACGAGGGATAATTTGCCTCTAGTTGGAATGAATCTACACCTTACAGGTGTACCAACTCGATTTCGTTTTACTGAAGTCATTATATCTTCCCTTCAACTCATTGCACGTTATTAGAAGACGTTTCTATTGTGCGCTGACCAAACCTCACGTGCTTTACCGGTAATTCATCAACAATGTTTATTACAACCCTAGTTTATTAACTCGTCAAAATGCACAAGCAAAATAAGATCAATGTAAACGAGAAACAATAGCACAGAAATCCATAAACACCTGAGTTTCTCTGCAACTTTCAGGCACGCTCCCTACGGAAGGTTTCCATTTGCAAATTCTCTTCCTTTTCCTCCCGATCTTCCCTCACATTTCCTCT
>VDFB02023848.1:48139-72796 GCA_007258455.2 Sequoia sempervirens | reverse complement strand
ATCTATACACATAAATGAACAATTTATTTTTCTTCTAAATTTAGAAAAAGAAATTTGAAGTAAATTATTTATTATTAATTTAATCATATAATTATTTCAAGAGTATTGTACAACCTTCACCTCTAGCTCATTGACATCGTCTCATTGTACAACCCTAATTGTCTAGTGCCTCATCAACAAGCACTCTCCCTAAGTCTAAGTTCCATGTTTAATGTTGTTATCATTTTAATTACTTTTCTTTGTTAACTCGCTTTTTGTTTATGATGCTCAACTTGTGTATCATTGTTTGACCTATCCAACTAACCAATCAAACTCCTTAAGCTTATTTATGTCCTTATGCATTTTGCAATCAAGTACCTAACCTATTCTATGTAATTTTGGAAAATAACCTAGTTATTTGTTAAATCCCCTAGGCTTGCAAACTAACTTGTTAGATAGTCCCTCAAATAAGTGTCCTAAACACCAACTCCGAGCTTGTGTAAAAGGAACTCTCACCAAGTCAAATATTTTAACTAAGTGTGATCTATGATTGTTTAGGGAATCACTGAACATCCATATGTCATAGAGATAGAAACCAACACTCTTCTCCAACACCAAGTCATGACACTCCTATGGAAACTCCTTTATCAATTCCTTCTACTTTAGATTATACATTATATCTTGAGTCGATAAGGGAATCCCATCTTGAATGTAAAACTTCTATTCTTCCCTAGTTTCACCTGCCTTATTAGTTCTACCACTTAAGAATATACCTTAAGTCCTAAAACATAGAAAAATGGGGTAGATTTAGTACAATGGGGTTTTTATACTAAATTTGGAATGTTTTGCCAAAATTACTATAAATAGCAAGGGAAAAATGGGGTGAATGAACCTACCTATTCTTCTATTTCATTCAGGAAATGAGATCCCTCAAGTCAAAATCCACTTTCAACCCTTAGGCGAGTGAATTCTTTGAGGAATCTTGCAATTTCCCTTTTTTGCAAGGACAGGGGTCTAGGTCAAACAACACTTTGGGGAGAAAGATTAAAAATAACAAATCAACTCCAAAATGCACTCTATAACTTGGATTTAACAGGTTAAACTCAATATTGATGGAACCTACAAACTTTTTGGAGAATTTGGAAGAGATAAATCTTGTGTACCTCTCACAAAAAAGTGTTTTCGAAAGTTGATTGAGGACTCATTCGCCCTGCACTTCCAGATTTTTTATTTTTGCCGTTGAATAGTCAAAAATAAATCTGGGATCTGAGTTTTCGTGAGATGACAACAAAGGTGACAACTTCGACAACTTTGCAATTTTGCAACTTTTGAGATCTTCAACTTTTCTTCAACCTGCAAGTTTGCAACACACAAAGAGGGGGAAAATGTTTATTTTTGGTGAATGGGAGTTTGCGTTGGTCAAACCCCATTTTGGTAATTAAACCTTGAAATGAAATGAAATGAAATGAAATGAAATGAAATAACATGAAAGGGATGATGAATGAACAACTCAATGTTACAACTCACCAAATCCTTGGATGAACCTTGATAATGGAGGTATGCAACTTGCATGAAATAGATTCAACTGATGTGGATCTTGACTTTGAATCTTTGCTTAAAATGATACTTTGAATGCTTGATTGAATCATGAAACCTACATCACAATGTTAGCTCCAAAAACATGCATGATTCTATATAACTTTGACATAATGCTTGGATCTTGATTGTTGCAACAAATGATGAAGAAATCCTTTATTGAATACTCTTGAAAATAATCTTGGCTCTTGTAATTGATCTCTCAAAAATCTAATTGAAAACTTCTTTAAAATCTAATGTTGATTTGATGAAATAACCTTGTATTTATAGTAATTTATCCTTAATTTCCCAAAATTAAAATATCACAAGTCGACATTGAAATATAGATTTGAAAACATTAAAATACCACCAAAAACATAATTTGAATTAGGGTCCTAGGTCTAAGTGAATTAGGGTCCTAGGTCTAAGTGAGGACTCATTCACCCATGGGTCACTCACCTAGGACACACATTGCTCAAGGTAAAGTGTTATGTTAAGGCATTAATGAATGTTGGGTTTCCTCTTCAAAAAATGCAATTAATTAGGCTTGGATTTGAATTAAAGGGGACAATAAAGGAAAATTAAGCTCAATTAATTAGAGGATCCCTAAATAAGTGTGAAAGTGTAAAGGGGTACACTTTACAACACCACATTAAGGCATTGTTGAGTTCATTTTTCACCTAGGACACACATTGCTCAAGGTAAAGTGTTATGTTAAGGCATTAATGAATGTCGGGTTTCCTTTTGGAAAATGCAATTAATTAGGCTTGGATTTCAATTAAAGGGACCAATAAAGGAAAATTAAGCTCAATTAATTAAAGGAGCCCTAAATAAGTGTGAAAGTGTAAAGGGGTGCACTTTACAACATCACATTAAGGCATTATTAAGTCCATTTTAATTAGTAGGGCCCTAAACTCAATGTGAATATGTAACATACATATCACAACACTAAATAAGGCATAATTAAGTTCATTTTATTATTTATTCCCAAATTAAGTGTGAAAAAGGGATATTTTTTCCTACACTACAAGTTCATCTTGAATTCACTCCAAAACCTAATTCAAGAAAACTTCCCTACTCTCACTTTAGTTGGCATCATGATGCTCCTCAATGATAGTAGACTAAAACTTTTTGTGTAAGGCATTCGCTGCTACTTCATCCTCCTCTAGATTGTAGGCCAAATTCATATCAAAATCCATAAAGAACTCCAACTAGCAAGCATATTTACGAGTTAGCTTTGCCTGTCTTGAAATGAGAAGAAGAGATATATTATTTGTCTTTATAGTGAAAGGCAGGCCCATAAGATAGTGTCTCCATATCTTTGGATAATAGAAAATCCTAGTTATTTCCTTTTCATGGACTAAGTAGTTCCTCTCTCAGTTTCAAATTCTTTGACTCATAGGAAACAAGATGCCATCCTTGCACAAGAACCTCTAAAGTAACACTTGTCACCTCCAAAGTAGATCTTGTAAGCATAAGAATCATAATAAAATTAATATTTAAAAATAATAAATTTAAAAATTGTTATGCTAACACCATGCAAACCTTCAATAGACTATGAAATGGATACTCTCGATAATTTTCATATGTTTATTACTCGCTTGGACAACATCTACTTGCTCAATTCAATATTGTTCAATGAATGAAGGATTATACTCTAATTTATAAAATATTTAAGAATAAATTGAATGGTGGAGATTTAATCCTAGATTGTGAGTTAGATCCACAATTGGTGGATGTGATGGGGAAGGTGACAGTTAATTTACAAAAAGGGTGGAGATGACAAAGTAGTCAACTCATTTGATTGGTGAGGAGAACTATTAGAACTTTTTATCTTGAGTTAGACAAATTAATTGGATTGTTAATGGTGAGTTAACTAAATTGATTATTTAGTTAACTATTTTCATTAGATAATTAACTTGTTATTATAAATAAAGTCATTATTCACCAAGTTAGTTAATAATCTTTCTCAGATTGACCTATTCATACTTATCTTAAGTTTACTTAGGCTATTTCATACTTTTGTCTCTCTTTATAGCATTGAGGCATGGGTCCTAATCACTTGAGAAACCTAGTGCATGCATATCATACACCTGCTCGCACACTTGTCAACTGAGCTCACAAGTGTTGCACCTTTGGAGGGGTGGTCAATCATTATCTCCTACCTTCTCACCTCATCCACCTTGTCTATATATGCAAGGATTCTCATTGTATTTTACGCTTTGTATTTATATGATAGATATCCTATTATGTTTATCATTTCATTTGTGGAAGGTTATCAATTCACACTTTTTGATCTTGACATTCTCCAACATGGCATTAGAGCCTTGAGAGTATGTTCCTTCCTACATAAAAATGACTCCTACACGTATCCCTATCATTGGAGAATTGTGGAGGCAAACAAACATTGTCATTACGTCTCAAAGTTTTGAGAAGAAAGAAGATTCTCTTTCCATCTTAATTTATGATAAAAAAAATAGCAAGCAAATCATTAAATATCAAATTCCATTGTATTTTAACAAGCTGGCATTCCCAAAAAGTGTATCAAATATCTTCATTTTTCAAACAAAAAGGACATTTAATTGGTTGAAGCTTGGTACATTTTAGTCTTCCACCTATGGAAAACTTGCAATGAAGTACTTTCCAAGAAAGTAATTGAGCATCTGAAGAATCTTTTGATTTTCAAATTTGACCAGAAAGTTTTGCCCAAAATTTTTCACTAAAATTGTAATGCCACTTAAGATTTAAGCAAGAATTCAAAGGAAAGATAGGAAGCAATTGCAAATATAACTTTTTTACATGAAACCTTAGGAAGGATAAGCTACCAACCATAGCCAATATTTGAAGAAACTACAATGGATAGGAGTACATAATTTCATAGACAATTCCAATGGAACCAAGGAACACACAAAAATCAAGAAAGTTCTAAATTTATTGCTCAAATTAAAATACATTTTGATGGTGTGCCATGGCATCCAACTCATGGTGGAGAAATCCCAAAGGTCACCAACATTATGAACTCCTTTTTTGAACATAAGATAAGACTGTTTAGGAAAGCTTAAAGCTAGGGGTTGCTCATGATAACGAATGAGTTTGTTCCACCAAATGGAAGATGTGGAGAAGTTGAACTCGTGTTGAAGAGAGGCATCTCTCCATTGCAAAAGATGACAAATACATTACCAAGCCTTCCAAATTGATTGAAGGGATGGGGAAGCATTAATTGAAAAATAAGGTGCATGAAGGATTTTATCAAGCCATCCCACTATTTCCATTTACCTTTGATTGAGGTTGAGCTAATTTTGTTCCTTATAAGAATCTTCCAAGGTTCCTCACCTTTGACAACTCTTATAATCCATTTAGCAGCCAAACATATACCTTGAGTTTTTGGACCAATTAACCTCAAATCCCCTTTGCATTTAGGCTAAATACAATGACTCCATGACGTAGATATAAATCCCATGTTACCATCCCATTCAGTCCATAAAAAGTGTAGAATAAGCTTAACTAGGTCTTCATAACCTTTGTTAGAAGGCATCCAACAAGATGAATAGTAAACATGGGTGGCAAGAAAGATTCTATTGGCAACTTGGATTTTACCAACCAAGGAGATAAATTTATTTCCCCAATTGAAAAGCTTATTTTTAAGTCTATTAAGATACCAACACCACATATCAAAGAGGGAAACCCCAAAACAAAAAGGTATCCCAAGATACTTGATGATTTCTCTGTGCTTAATGTGCTTCCATTCTTTAGGAATCCAAGGAGGACTAGGTCCTACCTGAACCATCAGTAATTTAGTTTTATCATGAGTGAGTTTAGAACCTGAAACAACACAATATAGTTCCATAATTTCAAGCACATTAGAAATATTTTGTTTAGAATTTTGTAAAAATAGTAAATTGTCATCAACATAATGCAAGTTAATGACCAACATCATTTGGAATAGAGATTCTAGCAATAAGCTTGATTTTATTGGCACTTTGAAGCATATAACCCAGTGCAACAGTTGTGAGGACATATAAATATGGAGCAAGAGGACATCCTTGTTGAATAAACCTTTGTAGGGGAAAGGAATTTGCATCATGTTATTGATAATAATTTGAGCATTAGCATTTGAATATGTGCTCGAAATTTGGGCCCAAACCTCAACCATTGCAACATGCTAAGGATAAAATTCCATCAAATTTTATCATAAGCCTTGTCGAAGTCAAGTTTAATTAAAATTGCATTCTGACATGTTTGTTGGGGCCAATTACAAGTTTCCCAAGCCAAAATAAGATTGTCAAGAATAAATCTGCCAGCAATAAAACCTATTTGTTCAACTCTAACAATTTCTTGCACCACAGGTTTAATCCTAATAGACAGGGCCTTTGCAATGATTTTATAGGATGTATTAAGCAAAGTGATAGGCTGCCAAATAGAAATTGTATCCTCTTTTTTGTTTGAGCCTCTATTAATAATCGGTCCTAAGGATCCTTTCATAAAGGCTTCCAAATATAAGCAATAAAAATCATCCTTAATGAGATGCCACATAGCCTGACAGAATTCCATAGGAAGCCCATCACTACCTGGACTTTTGTAAGGGGCCATGGAAAAAAAGAGCATTTTCAAATTCTTCCAAGGAAAGTGTTTTATCAAAGTAACGGTTGTACTCTAAATCAATTTGAGTAGGAATATGATCCTTGACAATGTCTTCAAGTGCTTGTTGAATGTCCTGCCATTGATCATATTTGAAAATATTTTCATAGAATTGTTTATATAGATTGCCTATTTCAAAAGGATTAGAGTGCAAAACATCATAATCATCCCTTATAGCACTGATTTTTTCCTTTTTGTGTTTATAGTTGAGATAATTAAAGGCTTGTAAAGGTTTTTTTTGTTTTTGTATAACCTACAAATATAAAGTTGAAATTTCAAGTGTGAATAGTCAATGGGAAGTTAGTTCCATCATTGACATTTTGACATTGAGACAATTTATTTTTTGTGTTGTTTTAATGCATTTTTTACCCTCCAAAATCAACATTGTAGGTAAATTTTGATGGGGCGTTACCTTCATCTCATTTATCAAAATTTTACAAACTTTTTTTTAGTTATATCATAATTTCACAAGGAGTCTGATTTTACATGTAAAACTAAGATCTAAATTTCTATTTTATCAAAAAATTGTAAAAATATTCATGAGTTATAAATGGAAGGTTTTGGCATTTGATGTTCACAACTTGTGAAATTCTCTTGCACCTTGTTCTACGGGGGTAAGCTTCAACACTAATCATTCTAGGGGAGAATACTTGCATTTCATATTGATATTTGCTAATAATTAGACCATGTCTAGAAATTGCAAACCAAAGTGCACATATTGTGGGAGTAATCAACATGGGATGAGTTTTGTCCTCATACTTCATATTCTCTCATCTAACTTGTTTTTAGACTTGCAAAGCCTAAATCAAATGTTGCTACATTTGAATCCAGTATTGACTCATCCATGAGTTCCACTAATTCTTTGCATCAGACATTATCATGCTCGAGATTCATCATATTGGGGTGTATATCTATTAGACATCACATCTATGTTTATAAAATCCCACCTTGCATATTTGGATGACACTATTGAGTACATTCATCTCCTCTATGATGTTAACTTTAATGAAGTTGCATCACCATTTCCATCTTTGGATCTTTCTCTTACCTTTTCTACATCATCTTTTATCATGATAGATTGTGTATATATTCATGAGTTGACCTATCTGACTTGATCATCATCTATGTTTCCATCATCTGCAATAGTACTAGATTCTCATTGGTTCGATTATCACCTTCCATCCATGGTCCATGTTCATGGATCACATATGGTACCCAATCCATCTTATTAACATCTATCACACATTAGAATTGGCTTGGAGATCATTGAACATCATCCAAAGACACCATTGGCATCATTTCATTATTTGGATCATGTACAAAATTTAGAGATATTCATTATATTTCCTAAATATTCTTCTCAAGAATGGGAAATCATCTTACACACATTTTTGGTGTTGTTTCTTCTCAAGGGGAGAAATGTTGTTCAATGATCATGGATCATCTCTAGCATCTAGTGTTGAGCATATACAAGCACTAAATGCATAATTTTGAGGGGAGGATGCATTGTTTATCTTCTATCAATTTTGGGAGGAAGCATTTTCTCACATGGAGTTCATTACTTCACATTTTGGGGGTCACATAGACATTCTCTCTTTCCTCTCCTATGAGGGGAACATTCATTAGACATTGTCCTAGAAGTAGTCCTTGGGAGGCCATCATGAGTCCTCCATCTATCACTTATCTTCTTCACTTGTACATTTCATTGTATTTCATCATTTCTCTTTTGGAGAGGAGTTCTATTTTCCACTAGATTTTCTCTTTTTTTCTCTACTTTATGAGAAATTTAGGATTTAAATTAATTTAATTATGGATAATTTAGATTTAAGTTCAAATTAATTAAATCAAAAATACTTTTTAATAAATTTAATTGTGATAAAGCAATGAATTTGGGATAGTATAAATTATTCTAATGGATTAAGAGGTGGTAAATGCATATATCGGTGTATACATGATTTTAGTGTTTATATACCCAACTTGTTTAAGGGACCAAGTCATTCTATAATGAGGACTACACCTACATACCACTTTTCCCAGTCAACACTTAATAATGATGCAAATATACACATGTATGATAATGCAAGATAAAGACAATTACATTAAGTAATGCCAAAATAGCAACACCAAATGTGGGGAATCACAACACAACCCTTTTTTGATTATTAATTCCTACTTAAATATTGCATGCCCAATGTAATAATAAAAAAGCTTACCAAATATTGATTTTGAGTTATGCTCAATTGAAAGTGCTCAAGCTAAAATACCCACAATGCAATATCACTCCGCATAGTACCATATCTCTTAATGCAATAGAACTTACCTTAATACTCAATTACAAATCTTCAAGCCTCACTTGAAAATATTACATTCACTATTTTAGCTTACCCTCAATCATACTAGTGTTCTAATATGCAAATTCGCATAGTGTCACAATCTCCTATTATTGTCTTTCTTACTTGTTCATTCCTTGTTATTTGGGGCCCGATGAGTTGGTGTTAGCACTTATAGTTCTTGTGGGATAATTTCCTTGGAAAAAGTGATCATATAGAATTGACACATGTCATGAACCTATGAACACACTTTTGTCGAGTTCAAGTGGCCAAGTATTTATGGAACCATACCATCCCAACACATTGTGCTCTATAAAACCAACATGTAGAGAGGAATGGACTCCACTTGAATTAGTGTAATGCAAATCCCTCTTATCATTCCTTCATGATATGCAACTTGACTCGTAAATTTTACATCCTTTTCCTAAAATATGTATGAATCATTTATAACAAAAAGTATTCAAAAAGGGCTTCCATGTGGATAAAACAATTTGGTAAAAAAATGCACTACATCAAAGAATTCAACCTCACTTGGGAACGTGATGAAAAATCCTATTTGAAGGTTGCAATTAAGGGAAAGGCTAAAATTTTGATCACACAATGAGTTATCATCATCTTAGATGTGAAACGAGTAGATGACCGATCCCCAAGGAAGATTGAGAAGAAATAACTTGCATTTTTTTTTAGCAAATGAGTGGTTTAAATTGAATGAAAATTTCATCATTGAATGTGCAATATATGAGGATATTCATACTCAGTTTAAAAAGAATTTGAAGGTAGGTGGTCTAAATGAGCTATTTGAGGAGGCATGACTTCACAAAACAATGGGTTTATTGATTAAGATCCATAATAGAAGAGTCAACATTGAAAGGAATTTGAAAATGTATTAATATTTTGTCTCTCAATCCCTTAGACTGCTTGGTTTCATGGACGTCTTTAAAATTCCTTCATTCATTCACTTAGTGACATAAATAGGCAACCTTCTATAAATCATGGGGACTCGAATCTGATTCAACCAAAACTATTTTGAGTCACACTTGGCAACATAATATGCTTACACATTCTCTCCCACCTAATTTAGATGTTGCCCTCGATGCTAGTGCAGTACCCCAATTCTACATGAAGGTCCTTCCTTGGAATTCTTTGACTTTGAAATATCACATCTCAATTTCACATACTTTACTTTTGGCTCGTAAATATCATTTTGTTGCACAACCTTTATTTCCTAGTGCCTTGCCAATAATCACTCCCCCCAAGTCTTAGTTCTACATGTAGCTTCTTAATATTCTCGATAACTTTATTTGTATCAACTTGCTTTATGTTTGATGCTCAACTTAGCACATTATTGATTCACCTATCCAACTAAACTATCAAGCTCCTTGATCTTGTTGATGTCCTTCCCTAGAGATACGCATCATATAATCAAGTCCTGAATTTATTTTATCCAATTTTAATCAATGACCCAAACATCTACCAAGTCCCTTGGAATCACAAACCAACTAGTTATCTGATTGCACTAGATAAGTGTCTTGGGACCCCAAAGATATAGCTAAATAATGTTATCACAGGGTCAAAGTTCAACCCAAATGACACCTCCAAAATAGACCCAACTAGGCTAAGGGGACCAAGTTGTTCCATGATGATGACTACACTTGTACCACTTTTTCTCAAAAAAACCCACTCTACAAGTTAACACTTAGCAATGGTGCATATATACATGTTTAACATTACAAGATAAAAGATAATTACTCTAAGTAATTCCAAAACAACAACATAAAACATGGGGAATTATGACATAAACCTTGTATTGATTATCACTTGTACTGGTTAACGATTACATATCGAAGACAATAATAGAAAAGTTTTCCTAATATTGAGTTTGAGTCAAGCTCAATTGGAAGTTCTCAAACCAAAATACCCATAATTCAATGTTACTCCTTGAGGCACCTTAGCTCTTAATGCAAGAGAACTTTCCTTCACACTTAATGAAAAACCTCCAAGCCTCACTTGAAAATATCACATTCACTACTTACAACTCACATTCAGTCTTATCAATGTTTTGCTATGCAAATTCACATAGAGTCATGTAATCTCTCATTATGTCCTTTCGTATCTATCGACTTACTATCTAGGGCCCCATTGTTTGGTGTTAGTACTTTTAGTGTTTGTACGGTAATAGCCTAGCTAAAAGCTACAATACAAAGCTAACATGTGTTGTGACCCCATGGGCACACTTTTTCCAAGTCCAAGTGGCCAATTATTTATAGTATCGCACCATTTCAACATGTAGTGGTACTCAAAACCAAAACATGAAGAGGAATAGACTCCACTCGGTTAGTTTAGTGAATCCCTCTTGGTGTTCCTCCATGCTAGGTAAACCGTCTCACAAATTTTACTTCCTCTTGTCCCAAAATTTGTTTGGATCACTCAACATAAATTGGATAACCTTATTCAAATCACTAGAACTCAAGTTTGATCTATCCAAAAGAATCACAAGTACACTTGAAAACAAAATATACTTAACATTCTCCCCCACCTAATTTAAGCATTGCCCTTAGTACTAGTGTAGTACTCTAGGTCTGCATAGGGGTCTTCCTTTTGAATTCTTCAACTTTGATTAGATGAGTCCCTTTGTAGGAACTTTTTGGTTGAAAACTTTGTAATTCCTTTATAGATTACAAAACTTGAATTTCAGCCATAGTTATTATGAGATAAAATCTCTCCTCTCGAAAAGGGGAGGCTCCCTTTTTACCGCTTATAGGCTCCCTTTTTACCGCTTATAGGAATGAAAGCAAACTATTCTAGACTTTACAATATTTTACACTATTTTAACCATATGTGGGTGTGTTACATTCATAATTCTCTCTTCTTTAGAGAGTATGTTTACAATGTTCTACGTTGTTACTTCACGATGCTTTTCAACTCTAAGTAATAAGGAAAGCAATAATTTCCAATATTCTTAATTTGTCAAAGCATAATCTAAGAATACCAGCATAATAAAAATATTTGTAATTGGAAAACCAATGAAAGCACAAAGTCTTTATGTTGTCTTCAATGATGATTTCTTCAATAACCAGTGATGCAAAATGAAGCACAAAGTCTTTCAATCTACTTCATGAACATATCCATGAATAGAATGAATAATTCCAATCACAAAGTCTTGAAGATCATTCACCAAAAAGGTATCCACAACACATACACAATCCCGAGGAAATGACATAGCACAAAGTCTATAAAATCCAGCTTGAACACCCTCCAATCATAATTAATAAAATACAACCAACCCAATCATATAATAAGATAAATCGATGTGCAAGACATAAGAACATTCATGCATTCATTCGAAATTGATCCAATACAAAGTTTGGTATGCAATTTCACCTTCTTTATTGATTGAATATAGTATCACAATATGAACTCAAAGTCTCAAAATTGCTTTACAATTTGGCAGCACTTTGTTGCAATGGATAAAAAAGGTCCATAATACAATAGAGCTCTATCTTATTTATAGATGAGAATTATGAGTTATTCTAGGAAAAAAACCTAACTAATTTTTGACTTATTCAACATGATGTCCAAGATTATAGGAGGACATCTCCATTTTTACATGTAGTTGCATGAGTACAAACTAACATGTAAAAATGTCAATGCCTATTTACATAAAGCATGTAAAAAAGCATAAAAACTATCTCTGGAAATGCAAAAAGATTTATTGTTCCTCGCTTTGGGCTTGGAAATCTTCATACTTGTTTTGGATCTCTTGCATCACCATCTCATATGATTCTGAAGTGTAATCAATAATGGTATGAACCTTTGTGACAAACTTCTTTGCAGACGAACAAACCTTCTTGCATCTATCCAAATGTGTTTTGAGATTATCCAAAGTCAATTATACATCACACAAAGTGTCCATTGAAGCCAATGAAAATGCTCCATCTTCCACTTGTTTTTGAATTGCTTCCTTGAATACTTGAATAATCTCGCTAGCCGGAAGAAATGTGTGAGTGTCATCAAGAAGCTTTCCCGACAATTCCTCAATTTTGTTCACCAAGGCAACACGATGCTCTTCAACATCCTTTTGAACTTGTTGTACATCCTTGATTAGGTTCTTGATGACGTGTGTGTGGTTTTTGATTGATTCTTTGATTTCCACATACTTATCCTTGTCAGGAATAATCCCAACTTCCACTAACCAGCCTAGTTTCACTCTATTTAGTTGTGTCCAAGATTCCAGATTCCACTCCATCCCTTTTTGCTCAATGGAGAGTGTATTTATTGTCTTGTCTAGCTCAATTTTTATCTTGAATATTTGTGTGATCCTTTCCACTGCAATGATCATAAATTGTGAACCTTGCTCAATTATCTTGTCCAACAAATTCATACATGATTTTCCCTTTTGAGTAATATTTTTCAACCTTTAGAACCAAAGATTCTTCAATACTTATTGCAACATGTTGCACGTTCTCAAAAGATTATGTGATTCTCCTTAACATAGAGGCGAGGTGCTTAGCTTTCTCCTTATACATGTCCTTGGTCTCTTTTAGCTTATCAAACTTTTCCATTAACACAATCAAAGATGCTTGAGCATCCTCCTTTGCACTTGCATGTGTGATTTTCCTAAGCCCAACCCTGATAATAGTGTAGTCCTCTATGTTGATTTCTTTGTGGCTTTTACCTTGAAGTGGTTTTGCCATTTCCACATACTTGTATCTTGACTTATCCATGTGTAGCCTTGAGAAAACCTTGAACTTCTTTTTCCCCTTAGGCTTTTGTGGAGCTAACTCTTCAAGATCCAACTCATCAAGAGAAACTACTTGCTTTTTTTGTTTGGAAGCTTGCAGAGTAAGCCATGGAGGGAGGAAAGAAACATCACTTCTAGGCCTATTGCCAATTCTTGAGTCACACTTGCATTTGTGGGCACAAATATTGTAGTAACAATAGTTGGAGTCTCCATCATTATTGCACCTAACATCTGCAAATTTGATGTATCTAGTAACGATTCATTCATGAATCAATCAAATTCTGCCTGTGAAGATATGTCAAAAGAAGGAGATGACAAACTAGGAATTGATGATGGAGATCCGGAAAAAACATCTACACTCTACAATACCAACCCCATGGAAGGAGATGAAGGAATTGAATGTACCGTTGGAGGTATTGTCTCTTTGAGTGCATGCAGAACTGTTGAAGGCGAAGGTGAAGTTGGAAGAGGTGGAGGAGAGACAGGAATAGGAGTGTGAGGTGTTGTGGCAGCAATAGGTGATGATGTATGAGGAGGATATTGAATGAGATTTTCATGTGGAGATGTTCACATTTCTTCATTCTTCCGTTCTTCTTCCTATTCACCTTCCTCTTCTTCTTGTTCTCCCTCCCCAGTTTTCTCTTCTTCAATAGTTGGTGTTGTATTCTTCCCACAAGTGAATGTGATCTTTGGTCCCTTGCGTGTGGAAGAGGGAGCAACACTTGCCATGTTTTTGGTTCTGAGTTCTTGTTGTCTACTTGCTTCTCCTTTAGATTCCTCACCCTCATAACCTGTCTTGAAAGGCTTCAACTAAATACCTTGCCCTTGCAACCATACATTGGTATTACTCAAAATAGGAGTAATCCTTTTTCAGATAGATGTATTTTATTTTTGAGACTATTGAATGAGAGGAAATGGTTTGTTTGCTATTTCCTTCTCATCATAGACTACATTCAGAATATCACTAGTATCTTCAATGTCCTTAGGAATATTTTCCAAGCCAAGATTAGAAATCTACTCCATAGTGAGCCTACAAAAATCCATCTTTCTGACATCTTCATCTTTGCACTTGGCCCATATGTCCTTAAATTGGTAGACATGTGTATGACTCTTTTTAATCTTGCTTTTCATTCCTCTTTAATCAAAATCAACTCTTCTTTTGTAAGTCCTTAGAGTCATGATCTGCATCTTTGATGCTATAGCCTTAGCCTTGGGCACTATTTGTACTAAAAACCTTCCAATGGAAATTAGAAACTTGATCCCTGGCTTATGGATAGCTTGTCGCTCATTATGCACATAAATAATTTGTCTACATCGTTCCATCAATACCCACTTGTCAGAAGGATACCTTGGCAACATGTAAGGATATCCTGTGTAACAACCCACCCTAAGGGATGCGAAAGTAGGAAATTGTAAGAAGATGCATTCGTATTTATTCACTACTTTCCATGCTTCATCAAAAACTCTTTTCTTCTCCAATGATAGATCAAACATGCACAACAAGGGTGCAAATAAAGCATCGTTTACCCTCCTGGAGTGATTGATATTTCCTCTTAGGGTGATTTGGGAATAATACTTGTGCACAGGTACATATCTTCTATCTCCTTCTGTTGACAAACCTGGATATTATCTCATTGTTGTTGTAGCATATACCAAGTATGAAGTCATATAGAACTTCAAAGTAGTGGGTACCTTGATGAGTTGCTCATGAATTTCATCGCTAATTTGTGCACCCCAGTTGATGTGGCTCTTCTTTCTCCTCATAACCCTGATGTATTCATACATCCATTCTTGGAGTATCAAAGAAATTGGCAAGCCTTTCACTCTACTTAGGAGAGTAATCATATCATTCACATCCTCCTTGAAATCACTATGAGGAAAGCTCTTAGGCCATCTTGCAATGCTAGGCCTTGGGGTCTTCAACCATTTTGTATTGTTCAACTGGTTGGCCTCGTGATTTTTATCATAAGTCTCTTGAGCACGTTGAATGGTCATATCTGTGTATTTTTCCATAGTTGGGACTTGAAAAACCATGCCAAAGAAATCAACATCAAGCCTCATCATCACCTGACCTGCGAAGTCTCTGGCACTTCTATCCTCCTTGATGTAGTGCAAAGCTACTTGCAAAACAAACTCTGGGTAATGAGCTACCACTGGGAACGAAGCAACCCAATGGAGATTACTATGAACTATTTCCTCCAATTCTTTTTCTAGAGGCTGCTTCTTTGTTCTTTTGACAAAATCATCCATATCTAGGTGTCCAATCTCTGTATCTTTGATCTCATCCATCTTGGATGCAACCACTGTTAGCAGATAAACACCTTGGTAATTATACTTCATATTGGCCTTCTTGCTTGATGACGGAGATTCCTCAGTTGTCATTGAATGCACCAGGAAACACAAATTACTTGATGAGAAAAATACTTCAAAAAATTCCTAAAAGGAACTTTGCAAAGCAACTGCAAGGAAAAAAGGAATTTTTTCGATATTAGAAGAATATGCATATGTAAGCACGAGAGTGCGGAAAAGCCAAGTGAGCACATTGGAGCAAGTGAATGGAAGTAATGGAGCGAGAAAAATCAAGAGGTTGCGAGCAAAATGGAGCTTGGAAAACATTTTTGGAAGTTTTGGGGAGTTAGTGAAATTTTTTGCATTTTATGCAGGGGCACTGAATTTCAACGCCTCTGCATAATTGGGAAGGTCTATATGCATAAGTGCTAAAAATTAGCACTTTTGCATGCTTGCATTAAATTGGTCAGTGTGAAGTGAAATGGCGCAAAATTTTGACGCTAGTGCATGTGTTTTTGTGGGTAGACTTTTCATGTTATGGCGCTAATTTTTAGCGCTAATGCATTTTAGGTAGATCACAATACTTGCAGGAGCGATGAAAAATCATTTTCATACACCAAGCACTTAGTTGTGGGAAACAAAAAATGTAATGACAAACTTTTTCACCGCCATTGCATATATGGTGATCACTTTGTGTCAAGGCAGTAAAAAAGTTTGCCTCTACACCTGAATTTTGGTAGACTGATATGCAAAAGCAGGGATTTTCCATGCCTCTATGCATTTGGGGAAGATTGTCATGCGGCGTTGGAGAATTTTTTTGCCTCTACATGAATGTGCTCTGGTGAAGAAATGCCTAGTATTCATATGTATGTCGGGGAAAAAACCCCGACATGCATATGAATGGTAGGAAATGCAGAGAAAACGAAGAGAATGTTCATCGATATTTAAACCCCGATGAGCATTTTCATGGCAATGCAAATGAAAACCGATGGTAAGCAAAAGGAATGAAAACTTGAAACTAGAGACACAACATTTATTGAACAATACCAGGGTTTGGAATATTTAAAAAAAGATAAACAAACAGTCAACGTCTTCATTCATTCATGAATGAAAGATTTTAATGACGTCCACGAGACTAAACAGCCTATGGGACCGAGACACTCAACAACTTAGTTTGTCTCCAGACTCTTCTCCAGATCAGATCTCATGCTGTTAATTTTGACTAGGAGGCTAGCCGTCTGATTTATCTTATCCTCCTCAAATAACTGCTGCATATTGCCCACATTTGAAATACTTGAGTACTGATTACGGATATTTTCGTACGCTGTGCATTCCATGACGAAGTGCCACTCCGTTTCCACCACTCCCTTATTACAAAATAAGCACGTTCTTTCTTCCCAAGTTTCCTTAGGAGTCTTCCACCTACCAGTCTCACATCTAAGATGGTGGGACCCCGTTCTCAATTGAGCAATTAAAAGAAAACTTTAAAACAAAGCACAACATATGTAGGAGAATCATTCTTCGAAACCCTAGGTAAAAGAGAGAATGAAGAGAAAAACAAAAGCAAAACGAAACTTAAACTTACCCAAAAAAATGTGTTCGATCTGGAAGAAACAAACTTGATTGACAAAAAGTGAAGAAGAATCTACAAAAACGATCTTTAACAACTCCTAGATTTGCCAAGAATGATCATGTGGAAGAAAAAATGATGTTAGGTGATCGCAAATGAGGTTTTTAAATGTCTTAAAAATCCATTAAAAAGTAATTAATGAAGTCGCATTAATTACACACAAGTTAAGAGCAAGTTGAAAAGACGTTGGAATAAAGGATGCACTCGGACTGAAAAATAACATCGATACATTTTCAAAAGGTCCAATGATGTGTAGTGGTGTTGAATTTCAACACTGCTGCACATAAACTTTTTCCTAACATCCCATGTAAGAGTGCTGAAATTTAGCGTCCTTGCATATAAATTTTTTTCTAACACCCCATGTAGGAGTGCTAAAATTCAGTGCCCCTGCATGGGCAAATTTTTTTTTAACACTGGAAAAATGAAAATTGAAGAAATACTTGTTTCGAAGATTTTTGAGAAATGAGAAGAGGTGAGCGCTCGAAGGACTGTTCGAGGCTCAGGACCATGTGTAAAGGCAAGTGAAATTATGCCTCGTTTTGTGTGCTTAGAGTGCATGAGACTACGAAACGAACAAGTGCATAAGACTACGAAACGAACAAGTTTCGTAGGGGTTTTCTCATGAATCAAGCTCAGTTGGATTCAAGGATAACAAAACTCTAGTACATTATCCTCATATCTTTATAGAGTTTCTCCTCACTCCCAAGTTGGAACTTGGCAAGGTTGTCCCTACCAAACTACAAGAAATTTAAGGTACTTCATCTTTTTGAATCCACATTCTTACATGTCAATGACCTCCTCTACTTGAAACTTAGACATCTCCACATATTAGTGAGCCTCCTTGTTTAAATGTTCCTTAAAGGTCTTCTTGATAAACATAGTGGAGTTGTAATTGACTAACATGAAAGATGGGATGGATCTTCATATGGGATGATAGCCTTAACTTGTATGCTACCTTCTTGATCAATGCATGCAAATATTTTGAAGGACCCATTAAACCTCCTTACCATTATTGATCTTAGACCCTTATGAGGACACAATTGGCTCAAATCCATATGTAAAGAGCACTCTACCCCCAACATTGCATTCAAGAGGCCTCCTTTGTGAATTTGCATATCTTTTCATCCTATTTGCTATCTTAGTGAGATGATATTTTACCAAATCCACACTATCATTCCACTCTTGAAGATGTTGTAATGTTGTTGGGTTCCCCTCAAGGTACCCATGTAGAACCGTGCAAGTCAAGGACTACTATCCCTTAGACATACTTGTTGAATGCAATCTTAAATATTTTTAAAAGATATTTGTGCTAATTTGTTATATTATATTTTCTTTTACTTTTTTAAAAGTATAATAAATATTCTATATTTATATGTAACTTATTATTATATTTATAAGACACGTAAAATAAATCTAAAATATCTAGTAAAAAAATATTTAATATTTATATATTTAAATAACTTTATTGTAAATTATTTTTAAAAACTTAAAAAAATAAAATTCTAATAAATATTATATTATTTTATTTGTTTAAAAGTTTTTAATAATATTTTATTTACTTATGAGAATAACTATCAAGTAAATAAAAGTAAAATAAATATTGAGCGAATACAATAATTTTCAAATAGATTTAAACTAAAACAATATATATTGTAATAAATAAAATAATTTAAGTATATGCTATAAATGTTGAGTGAATACAATAATTTTCAAATAGATTTAAACTAAAACAATATATATTGTAATAAATAAAATAATTTAAGTATATGCTATTTTTAAATTTTTTTAACAAATGTGTCTAAGATCTATATTAGTTGATATAATACAATAATAAAAAAATAAAATTATTAGACAATTTTTATTACAAAACAATTTTTTTTGTTACTACTATACCAAAATGTGACACTTAACTCAAAGTCTATATTTTTTATATAAATATATTTGAGATGTATTTAAAATACCTATACTTACTTGCTTACTCACTTCAAAATAGGTGTAGAAAAGGTGAACTTTGGGACTAGAAAGAATCCAAAAATATTTAACCATAAGTAGTTTCAATGTCAATACCATAGTCCATTACGAGATTCTTTTGACTAGAGTAAGAACTTTATGTTGGAGGCATCAACAATCCACCCAACTCTTAAGTTATTTAAAGAAGGTTAAAAACATGGATAACCATTGTTGGTCCAAAATAGTTGTGCAGGAGGAATTAAAATAAAAGGAATAAAACTTGGATGAAGTAGAACAACAAATGGTTGAGCAAGTGGGACATGACATGAATGTCCTAACATTGAGGAATTAAAAAAATATGACAAAAAAATTTAGGACTGCCATATGAACAAAGTAGATTGGGTGAAAAAACATACTACATCAAACAGTTATAACCCAACTTGGAAGCATGATTAAAATATATTTAAGGGTAGTTATTAAGGAAAAAACAAGGTTGTTGATTGCGTAGTTGAGGATTGGATCACATAATCTTAGGTATGAGATCGAGAGATGGACTATACCTAAAAGAAATTGGGAAGAGAGAACATGTATATTCTATAATAAGGGGGCAATGAAGACAACATAACACTTTATCATGGAGTGCACAACATATGATGATTCACAATCAATATGAAAACAACATGAAAGTTGGTAGCCTATTATTTGAGGAAACTAGGATCAACAAAATTGCTAACTTCCTATTAGAGATCAATGATAAGAGATCCAACATCAAATGAGGTTTGAAGATAATTTAATGCTGAGGTTCTTTGTCCCTTAGGTTGTGATCCCATGAAGGGGGCTTCCTAAAAAATTTCGATGGGTGTTGCTGAAATTTTTAAAGATTATTTTAATGTGGGTGGTCCCATAAATTTTGTAGTGTAAACTTAAAAGTTTAAATTCTTAAATTTATGAAAGTTGACCTCACGAATTTTATTATTTTGCATATTTAGCTCACCCAAATAAATAATATAAAATAATTAAAAATTAATTAGTAAAACATAAAAATTCCATATGACTGATTCTATTTAATCTTGTAACATTTTCTTTTACTTCGTAATGCGCCTTCTCCTTCAAATGGATATGAAGCCCATAAGACCGCACACTTAGACGTCTTGATCCCATAGAAGTCGTTAAATCTTTCATTCATTCACCATGAGGTGATTTTTCTGGCTTCACATATATTTGATTTTTCTTTATTGTAAAGAAAAAAGGTGCTTAAAAAGAATTCAGAACTACCAGAAAACCGTAATGTCGGTTGCCTTGTCAACGGTCCGGTGAAGCTAGGAAATTTGAAAACGAGCACAAAAGCACACGTACCTAATATACTAAACCAAAGTCTACATAATTCCGCCAAAAAAGTTTCAGAACATATCTTGCTAGCAGAATATTGAATCCAGAACATAATTTGCGAACAGAAATCTGAATTCGGAACATATCTTGCAAACATAAATATGAATTCAGAACATATCTTGCAAACAGAAATATGCCGAGGAATCGATGCTACTTTACTTTCACAGAGCGAACGAGACTGTTAATTTCCTCCGATTATCACTCAGGTAATGCATTTTAGGGTTCATGTTAGTACATATGATTCTTAGTAAGATTTCTTTTTCGTTTGCTTTCATCTAATCGAGAAATGGGGCATGATTTTTTGTTTTATCACCGAAATATCCCACTTATTTGAGTTCTTGTCGTATCACATTTCGAAAACAGGGTATCTTTATCAAAACTTAGGAGCTTCTGCTTGCGTATATTGCTTTGTGGTTTTTTTGCTCTGTACATTTTGGGTGAGATTGCGGGCCACGTTTAATGTCTCGTGGGGTAAGTTTGGGTGATTTTCTTAAGATTTGTAATGGTTGGGTCACACTCAGAATGTCCTTCACAATCTATACATCGAAATTCACTGTTTTTGGGCTCACTACATTTGTGCTAGAGTTACTTTGCTCCATGTCTGCTAGAGTTATCTCATCGCTAATTGTGGCGGGAATTTAAACCCGAGTCAACTCTATGAATGTCCCTCATTACTATTACATCATAACACCTTGAACACAGAGTTTGATAATTTGTTAGATTTTTGGTTAATTTTTTGATAATTTTCCCTTTTTAGGACAACTTTTGTTTAGATGCCATAGCTTATATCTCTTCAGAAAATATTTCATCCGTGGCTCTCTCACACCCACTAATTTGGATTTGTTATTCTTGCTATTGTAATGTCACATTGCTTCAAGTTTGAACCTGAGGCTACATTTTGGAAGCCCATTTGTTTTGACCACCGGAACTCGTTTCATTCATCAACAATTTGCTAGGGCTCAGTAAAGAAAAAACTTCTTAAAATTTTAAAATAAAATGTGAAATTATTTCAGGCATTTTAGTCTATTATACTTTATCAATATATATATATATATATATATATAATTTTTATCATGAGGGAGTTATGCGGTCTGCACGTATACTCTAGTTATGCAGGCCACAGGAAAGTACATAGCTGAAAAATATATCTTTAAATTTGAAATTTGAATTCATTTTTAATATTAACTTGGTGAAATGCATAGCTAAAATGCAAGCAACATGGATGTTAGATGCCTTAGTTTTGCCATGGCCAGGGATCACTTTGTGTCTGTCAAGGCTCCAGAATCTTTTTCTTTTATTGATTTTAAGTTGGTTAGGATGGGCACTTAATGCTCAACCACACTTATTAGCATGCCTGAGCTCAAAGCTCATCTGCGAACAATTCCTCCATCAAGGAATGTATATCAAATACTCAACTTAGTTACTGGTTCTGCTATTCAGAGTTGTCTAATATCACCTCTCAAAACCATGATGTTTCCAAGGGATGCACTTTTGTAACATTCAAACTTTGAAAGTCCATTTATCAAACCTCTTTTGGTTCTGAGGGAAGGAAGGCCCTAGTTATAAAGGGATGACACGGGGCAAGTCCTAGGCAACTTTGGCAGAACAGACATTCCTCAGACTGGCATCTAGGTTGAAAAGAAGTCCATTTCTACAGTGCAGACCCTCAAATTCCATGCATCAAGGAACTTTCTAATAAATAATACAAAATGTGAGATTTATGTTGCATTTTTGTGCCATTTATTGTCTTTACTGTTCGTTGGATCATAGAGTTCATGCCAGGACTGCTATATCTGATTTCAATTGTGAAATTTGGATTCACTTCCAAGATTTTTGGAAAAGGAACTGTAGGCAACTGTCTTGTATTCAAAGGCAATGTGGAGTTCGGTTATTTTTACAGTCATAATAGGAGGTTCACCTTGCTCAATGTAACTGGTTGTTGCATAGATAAACACTTCGTGTTTTGTACCCTTAGGCTCTGTTGGAAGTAGTTCCAAACATCTAAGTCCATGGATGCACTGATGCTTTTTCTTTTTTGGCTGTATATATTGTAAATTATTTGTATGGTTTACTTGTTCCCTGTGACATATTTCAATTGTAACTGCTTGGCTTTATGATCATTTGAGAAAGGTTGCTTTTGCAGGTATTCTATTTGGGATTTTCATTTCTTTGGCTGTATATTGAGTCACTGGTAAGTATTTTTAATTTTCTTCAGCTTCTATATGTATTCATACCCGAGTACTTGAATACTAATATATTTAACTCTACAAATGTTACCTTTTGTCTGCTTGGATATTTTATGGCAAAATGGACTTTAAGAATGCAGGCATTAGGACTGCAATACATGGAGGAAAAATCTGAATGTGAAACTCAAGAAGAAGCAAACTCCTTATCTCTTGCACAAGCACTAACGGTGCCTGTACCTATTCTAGTATCAAGGTAAACCTTTTATGAGCAGGGAATACAGAGACAATTGTAGAGATCACCATTTACTCATGATTAGGATGGATATTCGTATGAAGGTTCTGTGGTTTGTAAATAAGAAGTTATATTAAATTCAAATGATAACTAGCAAGGCTTTTTGGATGCAAGTAGTTTATAAATTCTCTAGAAGTGTGAAATCTTGAGTTTATCTTAAAATGCTTGGGATTGAATTAATGATTGGCCATGAGTTTACTAATATTTAATTATGATAATCTGCTAATTCGTATGAACCCTCTAAGGATGTGTAAAATGCTTTGTGATTGAATTAATGGTTGGCCATGAGTTTACTAATATTTAATTATGATAATCTGCTAATTAGTATTATTGTGGTAAATGATTATAATCTGCTAATCATTAACTTTGTGGTAAATTATTCTAATCTGTGTGCACGGCTTCAATCAGGTGAAAGATATTCTCTAACCCATTTGTTTATTTAAATTAAGGATTTAGGGCAAATTTAGGGCACTCCCAATTAGGGGACATTACAATCACCATCATTTTTTGGATAGTTGTTTCCATTGAAGGGGAATGTTTTTTGATTAAGGGGTAAAAACAAGTTTTCAAAGGACCTAAAACCATAAAACATCAAGAAAATTGTTAGCTAAACATCAGCTGAACAACAATATAACATTAGCAAAACATAAACAGCAAACCAAAACACACAACAAAGGAACAGTGCAAAGCTTAAAGTTTCATAAAAACAAGTAGGAAATTAAAGTCTTTTCAAAGTTTCTGCAGCCTCTAATTTTTCTTTATAGAAGCTCTTGTGTAGGTCTACAAACTCCTATAGCTCCTCCTCTGCATGGGCTTTCTTTTTACTACTACTTGTTCTTAAACTTGGACCAGCTGAAATCTCCTTACCATCTACCTGTGTTTGAGTAGTAGGGATCCTTGAGTCCTCGATCAAATTCTTCAATTTATCTGAGAATCTTGAGGCCCATAGCACTGTTTTTAATTGTGCATTTACTAACCTCAATGACCTTATTAATATGTCTTTAATAATTTTCATGTCATTTTCTAGGGCTGCAATTCTAGTAGTCTGGTTTTTCTTAACTTGTTGGAACTCTTTCTCAAGACCTGAAATTTTTTCTTTTTGCTTTGCCCATTCAGAAACCAGTACATTTACCTCAAGTATTGCATTCCACATTTGGAAGATTCTTTCATCCTCATAAAAAAGTACCCATGTTTTCCCTCTGAACTTTTTGTCCATACCAGCCAATTTAATATTCTGTCTATTAATCTTAACAAAAAACCATTTAGTAAGGTTATGGTGAGTATTAGATGCATCATGCAAAGTTCCCAACTTCTAAATAATTTAATAATATCATTCACCACTTCTGCCACGTCCTCTAGGGATTTAGGATTGTTGAGGGGCATGGAAGAAAACTTGGGTGGGGTAGGGCAAGGGCCTTGAATATTGGGAAAGACAACACTATGTTATGTCCCTTTCTTAGGATTAGATCCATGGAGAAGACCTTTAACCTATCCCCATTTCCCGTAGGCTAAAGGATAGAGCGAGGGAGATAAAAATAATGATATTTTAAGTGGGCTCAATCACTTTATTTTCAAAAGGGCAACATAAAATATATTTTTGGTCCTATTTGATATTTAAATAGTGTTTTTACACTTTATTCAAAATTTAGTTAAAAAGG
>VDFB02023848.1:0-46380 GCA_007258455.2 Sequoia sempervirens | reverse complement strand
TTTCCCTTTTTACTTTATTTGTTTGTTATTAATCACTTCTGGTATCTCTACGCTTCGCTTTGATGAGATAGAGATATTGGTATTACTGCTAGTTGTTTGTTTCAAGTTATCAAGAATTCTGAACTTTCAATGGTGAAGCATTGTAAACATCTTCTCTGAAAAAAGAGAGAAGTATGACTGTAACACACCCCCCCACTCCGTAGTTTTTGTGTACATTTTGTAATTATTTGTTTGGTTTACTATAGCTTACGTTAGTAGTGGAAAGGCTCCCCCTTTAGAGGATTCACACATCTCCACATAGGCGTGGTGGAAGTCCAAGTTAGTGTAATCTATCCCGAAAAGCGATTACATAATTTTCACCCAACATAAACTTAAAAGTTTAAATTCTTAAATTTATGAAAGTTGACCTCACGAATTTTATTATTTTGCATATTTAGCTCACCCAAATAAATAATATAAAATAATTAAAAATTAATTAGTAAAACATAAAAATTCCATATGACTGATTCTATTTAATCTTGTAACATTTTCTTTTACTTCGTAATGCGCCTTCTCCTTCAAATGGATATGAAGCCCATAAGACCGCACACTTAGACGTCTTGATCCCATAGAAGTCGTTAAATCTTTCATTCATTCACCATGAGGTGATTTTTCTGGCTTCACATATATTTGATTTTTCTTTATTGTAAAGAAAAAAGGTGCTTAAAAAGAATTCAGAACTACCAGAAAACCGTAATGTCGGTTGCCTTGTCAACGGTCCGGTGAAGCTAGGAAATTTGAAAACGAGCACAAAAGCACACGTACCTAATATACTAAACCAAAGTCTACATAATTCCGCCAAAAAAGTTTCAGAACATATCTTGCTAGCAGAATATTGAATCCAGAACATAATTTGCGAACAGAAATCTGAATTCGGAACATATCTTGCAAACATAAATATGAATTCAGAACATATCTTGCAAACAGAAATATGCCGAGGAATCGATGCTACTTTACTTTCACAGAGCGAACGAGACTGTTAATTTCCTCCGATTATCACTCAGGTAATGCATTTTAGGGTTCATGTTAGTACATATGATTCTTAGTAAGATTTCTTTTTCGTTTGCTTTCATCTAATCGAGAAATGGGGCATGATTTTTTGTTTTATCACCGAAATATCCCACTTATTTGAGTTCTTGTCGTATCACATTTCGAAAACAGGGTATCTTTATCAAAACTTAGGAGCTTCTGCTTGCGTATATTGCTTTGTGGTTTTTTTGCTCTGTACATTTTGGGTGAGATTGCGGGCCACGTTTAATGTCTCGTGGGGTAAGTTTGGGTGATTTTCTTAAGATTTGTAATGGTTGGGTCACACTCAGAATGTCCTTCACAATCTATACATCGAAATTCACTGTTTTTGGGCTCACTACATTTGTGCTAGAGTTACTTTGCTCCATGTCTGCTAGAGTTATCTCATCGCTAATTGTGGCGGGAATTTAAACCCGAGTCAACTCTATGAATGTCCCTCATTACTATTACATCATAACACCTTGAACACAGAGTTTGATAATTTGTTAGATTTTTGGTTAATTTTTTGATAATTTTCCCTTTTTAGGACAACTTTTGTTTAGATGCCATAGCTTATATCTCTTCAGAAAATATTTCATCCGTGGCTCTCTCACACCCACTAATTTGGATTTGTTATTCTTGCTATTGTAATGTCACATTGCTTCAAGTTTGAACCTGAGGCTACATTTTGGAAGCCCATTTGTTTTGACCACCGGAACTCGTTTCATTCATCAACAATTTGCTAGGGCTCAGTAAAGAAAAAACTTCTTAAAATTTTAAAATAAAATGTGAAATTATTTCAGGCATTTTAGTCTATTATACTTTATCAATATATATATATATATATATATAATTTTTATCATGAGGGAGTTATGCGGTCTGCACGTATACTCTAGTTATGCAGGCCACAGGAAAGTACATAGCTGAAAAATATATCTTTAAATTTGAAATTTGAATTCATTTTTAATATTAACTTGGTGAAATGCATAGCTAAAATGCAAGCAACATGGATGTTAGATGCCTTAGTTTTGCCATGGCCAGGGATCACTTTGTGTCTGTCAAGGCTCCAGAATCTTTTTCTTTTATTGATTTTAAGTTGGTTAGGATGGGCACTTAATGCTCAACCACACTTATTAGCATGCCTGAGCTCAAAGCTCATCTGCGAACAATTCCTCCATCAAGGAATGTATATCAAATACTCAACTTAGTTACTGGTTCTGCTATTCAGAGTTGTCTAATATCACCTCTCAAAACCATGATGTTTCCAAGGGATGCACTTTTGTAACATTCAAACTTTGAAAGTCCATTTATCAAACCTCTTTTGGTTCTGAGGGAAGGAAGGCCCTAGTTATAAAGGGATGACACGGGGCAAGTCCTAGGCAACTTTGGCAGAACAGACATTCCTCAGACTGGCATCTAGGTTGAAAAGAAGTCCATTTCTACAGTGCAGACCCTCAAATTCCATGCATCAAGGAACTTTCTAATAAATAATACAAAATGTGAGATTTATGTTGCATTTTTGTGCCATTTATTGTCTTTACTGTTCGTTGGATCATAGAGTTCATGCCAGGACTGCTATATCTGATTTCAATTGTGAAATTTGGATTCACTTCCAAGATTTTTGGAAAAGGAACTGTAGGCAACTGTCTTGTATTCAAAGGCAATGTGGAGTTCGGTTATTTTTACAGTCATAATAGGAGGTTCACCTTGCTCAATGTAACTGGTTGTTGCATAGATAAACACTTCGTGTTTTGTACCCTTAGGCTCTGTTGGAAGTAGTTCCAAACATCTAAGTCCATGGATGCACTGATGCTTTTTCTTTTTTGGCTGTATATATTGTAAATTATTTGTACGGTTTACTTGTTCCCTGTGACATATTTCAATTGTAACTGCTTGGCTTTATGATCATTTGAGAAAGGTTGCTTTTGCAGGTATTCTATTTGGGATTTTCATTTCTTTGGCTGTATATTGAGTCACTGGTAAGTATTTTTAATTTTCTTCAGCTTCTATATGTATTCATACCCGAGTACTTGAATACTAATATATTTAACTCTACAAATGTTACCTTTTGTCTGCTTGGATATTTTATGGCAAAATGGACTTTAAGAATGCAGGCATTAGGACTGCAATACATGGAGGAAAAATCTGAATGTGAAACTCAAGAAGAAGCAAACTCCTTATCTCTTGCACAAGCACTAACGGTGCCTGTACCTATTCTAATATCAAGGTAAACCTTTTATGAGCAGGGAATACAGAGACAATTGCAGAGATCACCATTTACTCATGATTAGGATGGATATTCGTATGAAGGTTCTGTAGTTTGTAAATAAGAAGTAATATTAAATTCAAATGATAACTAGCAAGGCTTTTTGGATGCAAGTAGTTTATAAATTCTCTAGAAGTGTGAAATCTTGAGTTTATCTTAAAATGCTTGGGATTGAATTAATGGTTGGCCATGAGTTTACTAATATTTAATTATGATAATCTGCTAATTCGTATAAACTCTCCAAGGATGTATAAAATGCTTTGTGATTGAATTAATGGTTGGCCATGAGTTTACTAATATTAATTTATGATAATCTGCTAATTAGTATTATTGTGGTAAATGATTATAATCTGCTAATCATTAACTTTGTGGTAAATTATTCTAATCTGTGTGCACGGCTTCAATCAGGTGAAAGATATTCTCTAACCCATTTGTTTATTTAAATTAAGGATTTAGGGCAAATTTAGGGCACTCCCAATTAGGGGACATTACAATCACCATCATTTTTTGGATAGTTGTTTCCATTGAAGGGGAATGTTTTTTGATTAAGGGGTAAAAACAAGTTTTCAAAGGACCTAAAACCATAAAACATCAAGAAAATTGTTAGCTAAACATCAGCTGAACAACAATATAACATTAGCAAAACATAAACAGCAAACCAAAACACACAACAAAGGAACAGTGCAAAGCTTAAAGTTTCATAAAAACAAGTAGGAAATTAAAGTCTTTTCAAAGTTTCTGCAGCCTCTAATTTTTCTTTATAGAAGCTCTTGTGTAGGTCTACAAACTCCTATAGCTCCTCCTCTGCATGGGCTTTCTTTTTACTACTACTTGTTCTTAAACTTGGACCAGCTGAAATCTCCTTACCATCTACCTGTGTTTGAGTAGTAGGGATCCTTGAGTCCTCGATCAAATTCTTCAATTTATCTGAGAATCTTGAGGCCCATAGCACTGTTTTTAATTGTGCATTTACTAACCTCAATGACCTTATTAATATGTCTTTAATAATTTTCATGTCATTTTCTAGGGCTGCAATTCTAGTAGTCTGGTTTTTCTTAACTTGTTGGAACTCTTTCTCAAGACCTGAAATTTTTTCTTTTTGCTTTGCCCATTCAGAAACCAGTACATTTACCTCAAGTATTGCATTCCACATTTGGAAGATTCTTTCATCCTCATAAAAAAGTACCCATGTTTTCCCTCTGAACTTTTTGTCCATACCAGCCAATTTAATATTCTGTCTATTAATCTTAACAAAAAACCATTTAGTAAGGTTATGGTGAGTATTAGATGCATCATGCAAAGTTCCCAACTTCTAAATAATTTAATAATATCATTCACCACTTCTGCCACGTCCTCTAGGGATTTAGGATTGTTGAGGGGCATGGAAGAAAACTTGGGTGGGGTAGGGCAAGGGCCTTGAATATTGGGAAAGACAACACTATGTTATGTCCCTTTCTTAGGATTAGATCCATGGAGAAGACCTTTAACCTATCCCCATTTCCCGTAGGCTAAAGGATAGAGCGAGGGAGATAAAAATAATGATATTTTAAGTGGGCTCAATCACTTTATTTTCAAAAGGGCAACATAAAATATATTTTTGGTCCTATTTGATATTTAAATAGTGTTTTTACACTTTATTCAAAATTTAGTTAAAAAGGGGCCTTTTAATATAATTTAAAACTATTTTTAAATAATAAATTCTTAAGAGGAAAAAAACAAAATAAATAAAAGTAAAATAAAATAGAGGATCTGAAGTAAAGGGCTATAAAAGAGAAGTCAAGGTTCACATCAAATCATCACTTATTGTAGAAACCCCTGTTTCCCCTGACTTCTGAAACTGTGTGTTTTTGACTGTTTTTGTGTATTTTGATTTTTTTGGTTTTTTGCATGTATAAGAAAGAATGCGATTTTGAAAAAATGCTGAATAAATTCAAATAAAATTCCACGAGAGCAAAATGAAAAAATAGATCTAATGATATACCAGACTTATTGAATCTCTTTGGATTGATTTAAAGATCTGACTATAAGCAAATGAAAAAGCAACACTTTATTCGATGAAAACCTGGTATTGCAGCAAGCTGATAAAGGTCTTGAACTGATGCGGCTGTAATGGTAAACCCTTTCTCTCTCCGTCTGATGATGCAAAATGATACCAGATGCATAGGCGCCCCAGTTGGTAATGGCAGACTGGTCAAAGAGTAGGCACTTTGCTCAAACAAGAAAGTACGGCCCTTTGTGAAGGTACGGCCTGGTACAAAAATGTACGGCTTCTAAAACAGCAGCATTAAATAAAAGGTATGGCCTTTGGATTGAGTGCCAGATCTTGACAAAAGGTGCGCCAATATAAAAGATCCCTTTCCGGTTGATTTCCAGACCAAAACCCTGAAGATATAAATCTCTGTGAAGCTCTGTGATAACTTCTGAATGATGTTATCTCTCTACTGGCAATAGATCAGCTGGTATTTCACAGCCTCTGAATCGCACACACTGAAGATTGCACGTTCTCCAATGCAAGTTGAAAACTGGAACCCTTGGCTCTGTCTTCAGAAGAAAATACTCAGCAAAAGTCGACTTCAATCATAATGGCTCGAATTTCAATGCAAAACCCTTATATTCTTCAAAAGTGCGATTTCTCTCAATTAGGTTTCATTAAAATAAATTCGAACTTCTTCTTTAATTTTTTCAATAGTTTCAAATCACATTTTTAATTATAAATTATAATTAAAAATGGCCCCCTTCCATGATGGTCGACCCCTTCAGCAAAATCACTTAAGTTATAATATTTAAAATATTATAACTTTATATTATAAGCTCCGAAAAATTAATATTTAATTAAATCAATTAAATATTAATATCTCCCTCAAAATGTGTCTGATTCACGAACCGTCTGAAGCTGGCGAAGAAGTGAGTGATTCTGCACATGACCAAACCATACTGCTAAAAATAGGGGTGCCCGCTGAGTGCCAAATACTGCTAAAAATAGCAATCCAAGCAAATGGTGTCAATGAGCCCAACGAAAGCCAACTGAATAAAAGACAACCGCCAAGCTCCTCCAACCCTCTATCCATCCTATCCCTCATGAGGGTATAATAGGCTAATCATCACTGAGATGTCAACCGGAAGGGACATGACACTTATCATTTGCATTTTCGAATACTTTATGGGGATTGAGCTTTCTATTTATCTTTCCATCCAAGGATGAAAACCCTTGGCATTTCAAAGATCTTAGAGGATGAAAACCCTCTTGATTTCCAAGGTTGGATTTGATGGTGAAAAACCCTCTTGTCCAATAGAGGTGATTCTACTTGGGGATCACAAGCCATTTTCAGCTTGTTATAGTGTCAATACAACGAGTTATTGAAGTTTCAACTTGTAGAGGATTGGATCGAATTATCCTTACAAACAAATCATTGTTATTGCTGTTTTTCAGAATTAATGATAATTTAATTGTTGATTTTCATCATTATTGTTGAGTGCCATATTGAGGAGGGTTTCTAGAAGTTATTGGCATGTTTGTTAGGAATTAGTGCTTCACATAGAATAGTTAATAAAGTAGTTAAATAAATAAATTAACATGCTATTGTTAATTCATTAAATAAATTAGTATTTAATAAATAGATTTAGTTTTGGAAGTTACATTCCCGTATTTAGTTTCATACGGGAATAATGGCCTTTTAAAGGCAATACAATGTAATTGATTTTTTAGTTGAATGTGATTGACAAAATTTTGATTCGAGAGCGATCTCGATTTTTCTCCCTCATTTCAATATGGTATCTTAACAGGTTTCTTCCTGGACCTCTCTCTGATCTCCTTCCATTCGTTTGTTTTCATCCAAAGTGGTGTTTACAATGGTACTGCAGTGAGGACCACATGCAACTGCTATTGTTTTCTTCCATTCTTGCATTCGTCAACAGGTGAGCAATGTGGACCATGTGCAAAACCCTTTTGACTCCATCATTCATCTGCATTTCTTCTCTTTCTCTCCACTGTGTTCATTCTTGCCATTGTTTGACATTCCGTTATGTCCTTTGTTATCATCTCAAAATTAAAAAAAAAAATCCCCCAATCTATTGCGGAAGTGTGTTTATCAAACCGATTTAGGCATTTTGTGTTCTATGCGCAGCAGATCTGTGTCCAGGTTTATAGAAAGGAAGACTTTGGGCTTCATGAATATCACACTTTTGAAGACATTCTTGTCAATTAGATCGTGTGTTTGGCTATATTGTTACATGCCTTATAGACAACATTCATGTGAAAATCTCCAACGCATTCTCAACAAATCTATCTCAAATGGGGTTTGTAACTTTGGCAATCTAAGAGAATGAGTTTCTTTGAGGCATTTTGCCCTAACTCTAGTTGGTGCGGCCAAAGGAGAAAATGTTGGCAAGAGTTGTGGAATTTCACTTTGCATTTTCCCATTGCGTTTGCATGAGAGTAGAACCATTTTGTGCATTTCCTGCGAATCACGCCATTCTAACGGATTACATGTAGGTTTTACATTTTGTGGAAATGCCAATGTTGTGTGAAAGTTTGCCAAAATGTCCTCCGCGGTTTTGCAAACTGTGAGCTTAAGCCTGTAGAAATGTGGCTTATGCATATACTTCAGATTGTGTCGTGCCTGCTCACATCAGATCGCATCCTTCATTGCTGGCACTGTCTATTGTGAACACTGGAGACACTCAGATAACAAATATCCTCTACTTGTATTCATCTGGGCTGAACATATCTAGGAATGTCGTCATTTCTGATGTTAACACTAAAGGGTTTTGTTAGGAATTAGTGCTTAACATAGAATAGTTAATAAAGTAGTTAAATAAATAAATTAACATGCTATTGTTAATTTATTAAATAAATTAGTATTTAATAAATAGATTTAGTTTTGGAAGTTACATTCCTGTATTTAGTTTCATACGAGAATAATGGCCTTTGAAAGGCAATACAATGTAATTGATTTTTTAGTAGAATGTGATTGACAAAATTTTGATTCGAAAGCAATCTCGATTTTTTGTCCCTCATTTCAATAGTTTTGTTGTTGTTTGCCAACATTTATGTTTTCCATTTTGTGATTTTTGGAGCACCAAATTGGAGAAAATAAGTATTTGCTGTTGTTGTTGATTCAGGAGCTTTTAAATTTTGGTTTGTCTTTTTATTTTGTTTGGAGTTTTTGTTTGTTTCTAGATTTTGGTTGGAGATCGTGTGTTTGGAGGCGTGGTCATGGAGCTTGAAAACCTATTCCTTTTCCCACATTGTCAAATAGTCAAAGATGGTATTTGCAAATAAATAGCACACTCTTTTACGTGGCAAAGGAAATGTAATCAGTTACCCATGAATGGAGGTGGACAAGTCAGACTTAAATCTTATGCAAATGATATCCTTGTGAACCCGCGGCTAAGTGGCTAAGGTATATGTTAGAAGAAGATAAATCCAAATGGGCTCACGTGGGTGAGGACAAGAAATATTTATTCAGTTAACTTTCGGCTGCCAGGAAAATAAACAAGAAGCATCGATAGGCAAGACAAGGAGAGGAGGAAGGGAGTAGTTGGCGTGGAATAGAGGATGGAAGTGGCTGATTAGCACAGGAACCGGTTAGAGAGTTTGGCACAAAAGACAGTGATTGTAGGCAGTTAAAGAATCAAGAGCATATGTCATTCGAAAGAACAGTAGGAAAACAACCAGGAAAGAGGGGGATTGCATCGAGAGAGTAGAGGTTGGCGCAGAAAGGAAGAAAAACGTTGCTGCATACTGTGTTTATTTGTGCCTCCATATAGCTGCACTGAGTGCACTTGTCTTAAATGAAAGGAAAGCACTTTGTTCTCTTGAATGTGCTAGTAATTTGTCATGTTTTGTTATTTATATTTGCTTGAATGAAACATTGTGGGGCTCCTTTGTAATTCTGCCTCCAATTTCCTGAGTAGTAGTGGTTTTGATTGATTTGCTACAGTTTTTCTATGTAATAGAAATGTCTTTATGTTTATTATGAAGTCTTCTGAGAGAGTTCAATGATTCACAAACTGCTTCAAGTAAGCAAACAAATGATGTACTTACAAATAAACGTACAAGTAATTTTCCGTTTCTTTGACTACAGATTTTTAATGTTTGGATGTTTTGAAAGAATGTTTTACTTATTCACAAATTTTGTACTCCATGTAGATTTAGGAATAAACGGGAGGTTGAGTTGGTTATGGAAGCATCAAAATTTGCTGTAACTTTTGATGATGTGCTTGAGAAATATGAGATGGTTTCTGTCAAGGCACAGGTCTGTTCTTGTTTTCTTCATATGTTTGAGCATTCTTATACATGAATCTTGAATTTTACTATCAAATTTTGAAAGATATGAGTTTATACCATAAAATATGTCTAGGGTACTAAGAAAGCATAGCAAAAGTTATGTTGAGATATTTAAGATAGATTAATAAGAAATTTGGATTCTTATTTTCCTTGTTAGCCTGTTTTCTATGTGTAGGCTCTTAAAGAAGCTTGGGACAATCTATGGGTTTCTCAAGAACCACTTTTAGCATCAGCTATTCCACTTATAGGTATGACTTTCTTTAAAGGCTTATGCTAGTTTCTTTTAGGATCCTATATTAATCGTTAGCCTATTAGCAGGTCAGACATGCAGATTAAATGATGATTAAGGTACCATTTAACATCAATGCTATTATATCATTGCATTTGGTTGGCACATGTTACTAAAACATTAATGATTATCGAGTGTGTGCAACCTAGTTGGGCTTGATGGTAAAAACATATGTACTCCACATAGGAGGCACGCATTCAAATTTGGAGAGGGAATACAGATTGTATGCCTCATTGAATGATATATAAGGTAAATGGACAACAATCCCCTTGTGGGATTCCACAAGGGAGTTCTCATACAACAGTTTGGTCAATCGATACGAGAGGAACTCAATTGATTTTAGGGCCTTTATGCTTTCTCTTGATGGACCACAAGGGAGTTCTCATACAACAATTTGCTTGATCAATATGAGAGGAAATCGGTTGATTTTAGGGACTTTATCTTTCTCTTGATGAAGGCCCACAAGGGAGTTTTCATACCACAATTTGGTTGATCAATACGAGAGGAAATCAATTGATTTTAGGGCCTTTATGCTTTCTCTTGATGAAGGCCCACAAGGGAGTTCTCATACAACAATTTGTTCCATCAATATGAGAGTAACTTAGTTGATTTTATGGCCTTTATGCTTTCTCTCGATGAAGGCCCACAAGGGAGTTTTCATACAACAACTTGGTTGATCAATATGAGAGGGACTTAGTTGATTTTATGGCCTTTATGCTTTCTCTTGATGAAGGCCCACAAGGGAGTTCTCATACAACAATTTGGTTGATCAGTGTGAGAGGAACTTAGTTGATTTTAGGGCCTTTATGCTTTCTCTTGATGAAGGCCCACAAGGGAGTTCTCATACAACAATTTGGTCGATCAATATGAGAGGAATTCAGTTGATTTTAGGGCCTTTATGCTGCTTTCTCTTGAATAAGGCCCACAAGGGAGTTCTCATACAACAATTTGGTCGATCAATACAAGAGGAACTCAATTGATTTTAGGGCCTTTATGCTTTCTCTTGATGAAGGGCCTCCCTTGATGGAGGAGGGCTTGCCTAACAAAAAAATAGCTTTACCTATATATGTATACATATATATAGATATGTCTATACCTATATCTCTCTCTCTCTATATATATATACGTACATACATATACATATATATATTGATCTCTATATAAATATTATATATACATATAAATACATCTATATAGATATATAGATATTTGACAAATATATATCTCTCTCTCTCTCTATCTATATTTATATATATCGAGAGAGAGAGATCTATATTTATATACATACATATGCATATACATACATATACATATACATATACATATACATATACATGGCATCCACTAGCATTAAGGGTGAGGTTTTCGTCCCACCATAGCACTGTTGTAGGTGAACTACCTTGTGGACATGTGGCTGCTAAATCGTGGGTGGGTCTTTTCCTTGGGTACACGCCTAGTAGGAATTTGCAACACCACAACATTTATTAGGATTCAATTGCATACTTTTGAGTTAGTCTTCATTAACCCGCATTTCATGAGTGGTGGTTCACAAGAACACATCTCTTATTGTAAGAGAGGGGGACCATCACGTGCAAGGCTCCAGGTCACAGAGGGCCAAGATGTGGAAGGCTGCCCTAACTTACCTCAGCTTAGCGGGATGTTAGGATATGCGAGACGAGAATGATGAGGACTATAAGGTCCTTCAATCACTCTAGAGACCCGAAATACAGAATGGGGCTAGGCGAGCCGGTTTTCAAGTTCAACACTACGCCTCAAGAAGCTCTCTACCCTAGGACGAAAGTGTGGTCCTAGGATGACAGTGTGGCGTGCTGGCGTCTCTCAAGTGCGTTGGCGTCCGTACGACCAGACAACTACAGAGACAAGGTCAAACCTACGAAAACGAGCTAATGGCCTAGCTAACTACTATTAAAGGGCCAAAATAATGTGATTAAGTAAATGAAATACTCTCTACTATGATAAAGCAAAAATACGAGAGTCAAGGTGGCAAGAAGGATCTCACAAAGAAATTCGTTCGCTAGCTAGCTCCTCGAAAGCACATCCACCTCCACCTATACACAAGAGAGAGAAAAATGTTGGGTGGCTGCATAGGGGCTTGCCTCAGTCAGACCCCCGTTTAGGTGTTTCCACCTCCACGGACAGCCAAGAAAGCAAGATAAAGAAAACAACGTAGTAAAGAGCACTAAAGCACTACAAAACAGTAAGTGTGCTTACTCAACCAAGTGATAGAGGAGAGGAAAGGGAAGCTTACCACCTCCACCAAGAGCACTCAAGGTTGCTTGGGGGAGAAAATGAGAGTACTCGAGCCTCTGTTGCAATGGTGTTTGTCCCCAACTTGCTCTATCAAAGTGATGGAGTGATGTATTTGTTGCAATGAAGTGCTTGAAATGCTTGGAGTGCAAGAGTGTGAAAGTGAGCTTGTGAATGAAGTGGAGAAGTTCAATTGAATGCTTAGAGGATGAAATTGTAATGTCCCCATTTTGCGAGCATCAGAGTTCGTAAGGATTAGCCTATCATTTGACCCTCGTAGGCTAGCAATTATGGATAGAGGGTCTTCTGTGGCAGTTACTGGTGATTTAGAGACATTACTTTTAGCTGGATTCAAGTTTTGGCCTTTGCACAGGTTATTTGACTCAGATTGGCACACTTACTATTTATAGTAAGTTACTATTTTGGGAGAGTCAGGGTTCCTATTAATAGAAAGACACCTGAGCAGAACATTTTGGCAATGTCAACCTTGATTGGGCCTTTGCAGCTGTTTCTAGACTCAGTTTCACATACTATTTATAGTAAGTCACTGTTCAGAGTTTCTATTTATAGACGGGCATCCGATCACATGGAGAACAAGGAGAGTCGACTCCTAGCTCAGACGGCTTATCAATCAGACAAGTACATCAAGAAATATTAAAGTTTAAGTGACTTAAGTGATTTATTTAATATTTTAATATTATTATAAAGTTATAAAGTAACTTTATAATAATAAAGTCACTTAAGTGAGTAATTTAATGTGGGAATAAATCTTTTATCCCACATTGGCTGGGAAGGTGTTTGAGCTCTCTTAAGGAAAGAATAAAAAGAGAGGCAAGAGCTCATTCTCGATATCCAGTTGATGAATATTATTTTGGTTAATTTTTATTGTGGAGCCTAGGGCTTTCGCAGTTTTCTTCTTTGATCATAGGAAACGAAAACTTCCTATTGATAGCATAACTGAGGGAGTGAAAGATCTTTTGAAGGGTTGCAATTGAGGAGAGGATAATTCCGTCCTTTCATTTGTGCAAATTGGTGAAGTTTTTCACAAGGGTTTTGAAGATTATTACTTGCAGATCAGATTTAGTGTTGGCTGCTACAGTACACATGAATAGTGCCGCGCTATAGTGTACGCTATAGGAAACGCTACAGTAGTGTGCATATTTGTGGAGTTAGAGGTGCTTTGCATTGAGGACTATTGTATCATTCATTGGCATCGATTTCTTCATGTTACCAGATCATTTGGAGGGTAGGTTGCAGGTCTGATATAAACTTTATCAGGAAATTACAGTCAACAAGGAGGCCATGATTTTGCAAGGAGTGCCCTTATAAAAATTCGATTTTATTCTTGGAAGGTGGCGTTAGTCTCTAGAGAGGAGGATGACCCTCTTGGATGCCATTTGGGGCTTAAGAAAAATTCATATCTGCAATTATATCAGCTTCAGGGATGTCTGGTCAAGAGTTCGATCTGGGTCCAAGGAGGCACTTTTTGTTGTGTTGTTGCTTGCACCATCATCTCCAGCAAAGAGCAACTCTATTCCAATCAGGTTCTTCTCATTAATCATTCCATTAGCATTACATACTTAGAATATAGTTACAACTGTAGGTTGCATACATGTGCATATTTAGATTTCATGCTAAGGCTGCAAATTGTACTCAGAAAATCATTTGATAATCATATGTTGTAATGCCAAGAGTTTTGGCAGTTTGATATCATCATTGTAGTGATCAATTTGATAGCAATAAAGGAGACACAAGTGCTGGTCTGTGATAGATATTATTGCATTTGTAATTATCATTGATACTATGCATGGCAAGTGTTTGACTAAATGTCAACAAGCTGTAGCTACACTTTGCACTCATAGTTTCTCATGTACTTGTATTTGAAAATCCAAAAAGAACACCATATTGCATTTAGATCTGATTATAGACATTGTAGAAGTGTTTTAAAGCATTCTATTTATCTTGGCATTCTTTTCTATCAAGCAACATCAAACTGAAAACACTATATCAGCAAACAAAGTGTTTTGACAAAAATTTAAGGGAACAAAGATGAGTTTTTGAGTCAGCTCAGGCTAGGCTCTTCACAGAAATGCTTGTTGAAGGAGTGAATTTGAAGGAGAGAGTGAAGGAAACGGCCATATTCAGGTCGGCCGACCGAAGGGGGCGTTACAACTTGACTCCCAATGAGAAGTGTAACGCCTGGTAGGTTCAACCGCAGGAATCTGCTAGGGACGTAAGCGCGACGCACGGACGTCTGTGTGCCGCACAAGTGTTCCCGACAGAAATGCCTCCATCGACACTCAAAATAGGCGCCAAGTGGGACAAAAGTAGTGGGCTTATGTGTAATTAAGCCTCCGAACTTGGTTTTCTAAAGTGGAGAAGGGCAAAAGGGGAATTTGCGTAAGGGGTGCAAATTCACTCCTATACATTTTGCCCCCACTTTAGCGAGCACGAGTACTGATGAGTGCTCGGTAAAGTAGATCAAGGGAGGAGTAAGGTTAGAAATGTATACCTGAACCGTCGAGGAAGTAGATTGTGATTTGGTGTACCTGAAGGTGCAGAGCAAGCGGAGGACTTCATAGCTGCTCGGAACTATGAAGTTGAAGAAAGCAAGCGCCTTACAGGCCCGCAGACCTGCAAGGAAGGTGTCCCCCAAGAACTCTAGCATGAAGGAAACCCAAAGGAAGCGCCCTATAGGCTCTCAGGCCTGCAGGGAGGTATCCCCCAAGATCTCTCGCATGGAGGAAACCTGAGAAAGCGGACTCCGCAAAGTCAGGAAGCGGCCACGTAGCCAAGTAAGTGGACAGTCGCGTGGATTGCCGATAATTTGGAAGTCTTTCAAAGGGGTCCCTCGGGAACCCTTCAAAAGAAGAGGGGTCCACTCAAGGGATGCACTGTTTGAAAAGCGAGGTCTAGTCAGGTTGCCCCCAAGCTAGACGCGATAGGATTCATTTGAGATAACAACTTTCAAACGGGGTTCCTTGGGAACCCATCCTGAAAAAGGGGGTCCACTCAAGGGACGAATAACCAGCGGATGTTTCTTCCAACCGACCATCATCAAGGATCCTTTTCAAAGATGTTCACTTCATCAAGGAATTTGAAAGAAAGAATATGCCCCCACTCGAGGGGAAGGTTAAAGATGTTCCCGCTTTGGAGGAAGGTTTCCAAATCTTTACTTTACGAACCTGTGATGAAGGAAACATGTTCCATTAGGGTTCCAAGCTGAGAATGCGATTTTGAAGAAAGGTTTGTGAGGATTTTATAGAAAAGATTCATTGGCAACGAATTCCTTTTCTGAAAATCAAAATATTGAAGAAGCAGTGTTGTCACACATAAGAGGGACAACTCAAGAAAAGAAGAGAGAAAGATAAAGAGAAAGCAAAGCAGAAGACAAATACTAAGAAGAAGATATAGGGGGATCTCATGAAGCGGGTTAGATCTGTTCAAGCTCATATAAATATTAGGTAACCGCGTGCAAGGCTAAAGATCATCAACTCTCATAACCATCAGAAGAATGGCTTTAAAAACAAAGTAAAATAAAATTGAGTCAATATGAATGGTTTAAATGCCTCTAACGCTTGCATCTCCAATTTATCAAAAAATCAAGCACAAACATGGAAGAATGATGATACAATAGAGGAAGGTTTATGACACAAAACCATCATTTCAGATTAATGCACTGGCTAAGGTGACGAGGGTCATCCAGGCACACATGGCACGATCATAGGGGAACTGTTGTGACCTTTTCACACATCGCCCCATTCAAGATGGGGACCCCCTAAATTTTTGCTCCATTCTGGTCTTTTGGCTTTCGTTTTAGTCTCTCTTTGTGTCTCTTTCTGCTGTCTGTCTTTCTGGGATGTGCCCATTTGTGAGCCTAAACGTGAAATTTTGCCAAGTCTGTAGAATTAGGGTTTTGAACTTTCCGGCCAATTTGTGGTCAAATGAAGTGAATAAATTGAAAACAGAGATTGGCATTGCTGTCAGTATGCTTCCAGCAAGTTTCCACTGAAATTCCATCAGATTTTGGCAACTTACTATTTTTAGTAAGTGTGCAATTCGGAGCGTTCCTTCAGCATTTTTGAAATTTCAGCAGTCACACTGCATTCAGAACACATCAAGCTGCTCATTGGCAAAATTTGAGCCAGAACGGACAACTTACTATTTTTAGCAGTTCAGCTTCCGGAGCAAATTTCAGGGTTTATACACAGAGTTTTTCAGTGCATGTCTGGAGATTCCTTTTGGGTTTTCAGAGACTTTCGCGATGGTATAACATGCAAAATGAGATAATGACTTTCAGAGTTCAGCCTTTAGAGGCTATTTTTAGGGTTTGCATGTCAAGGTTTTCTTTGCATGTCAGATGATTCCTTATGGGTTTTTCGAGAGCTTCGCAGTGATGTGACATGCAAAGCAAGGTGATCAATATTCAGTGACTTACTATTTTTAGCAGGTGCACTCTGGCAGCTGCCTAGCGCATCAGAACCACAAACAGGGCACAGTGCAATAGAAACGAGGTCAAACGGAGGTTGTTTGATATGCATGCAAGTCGTATTAGGGTTTCCGTATCAGACCCAAAAAGAGGGTAAAAAGTCGAATAAACCGTGTATCCCATCGCGGATCAAAGATTTTCAAGCTATCCATCTAAGAAATGGAAGGCGAACGAGCACTTACTATTTATAGTAAGGCGTTTTAGAAACTGGCTAAAAATAGTAAACCAGCAGTAGGCGCCGGTGTCAATGGGAATGTCACTCAATGAGGAGCACATCATTCGAATTTCAAGTCAAATGGAGTTGTGGAGGTCTTCGAAATGGGCAGTGACTATAAATAGTAAATCATCTCCATAAATGGGCTAAAAATAACATGCTAACTCAGGATTGCGGTGTGAACAGGTCGACAAGGTCATAAGTCTCCTGTGGTAAAAATTTCAAATTGATCTGAGCTTCAGAGATGTGAGAATTAGAGGACTTTCTATAAATAGTAGGGTATGGAGAAGTTGGTAAAGGGAAGGAAAAACGCCTAAGTTTGGAACTTTGTCCTCCTGCTTATGTCAATTGCGCTTCCAAAGAAGAATGAGGATGTTTAAAAAATTTAAGTTTGAACGATTATCCACCTCATACCCTAAATGTGCCTACTTCAAATTGGAGAGCAGAAAAGCTTCTAAGTGTTAAAATATCCTAGAAACCCTCCATATGTGCCTTCAGGAAGTACAAGAATAACTAACACCCTCCTGAGTAGTTGTTATGAACAACCTATGTACACTACGTAATGAGTGCTCTTCAAATTATGGAGGGGAAGCTCCCTCGTTATGCTTTGACAAATGTACTTGCAAAGGAAAAATAAGCTAAAACTATGTCCTGTCTTTTTGTTTCAGCTGCTAGAGGCACAAGGCTTTCTTCAAAGAACTTACACGTTGCAGCTGAGTTTTCTCTGGTTTCGCAAATCAACTAAACTACAACTTACATCTATCCAATCTCCTCAGGAAAACAGAGCGAGAGGAAACGGAGCAAGGTTATGACTATCAGACGATAAACGCATTCAGATTCTCTACTTGAAGGCAAGGTGGCGCAACTATCATCTCAATCTGAACAAGTTTATTAAGCACAAAACAGATTTGAGAATTTGCTATGATAATCTTATGAAACCCTATGTGGCATAACATTCAATCAGCATAGTAAAGACTCACAAACAGCTTTTATCATCAAAATCTTTGTGAAACCCTATGTGGCATAACACTCAATTGTAATGACAAAAGATTCACAAAACAGATTTTCCTAATCTAAGAGAAGATTCACCATGAAAACTTTATGAAACCCTATGTGGCATAACACTCGATCAGCATAGTAAACACTTCACAAAACGGTTTTATCATGACAATCTTACGAAACCCTGTGTGGCATAACGTTCGATCATAACAATAAAAGATTCACAAGACAAATTTCTCTAAACTATGGAAGAATCCAGCATTACAATCTTTCGAAACCCTATGTGGCATAACAATCAATTGCAATAATGAAGACACATGAACAAATACCATAAAGAGCAATATTGAGGGCAAGGTAGGCGCAGCATATATTTCTCTCTCAAGCAAAAGTTATTTACAAATGAGCAAAAGCTCTTATTTATATACATCAAGGTGTAGGTAACCCTAAAATCACCTTGAGTTCACTATAGTTCTCGTAATCGCATGTGTTATGCGCCCAACCCTACGAAGAACTATACGCTTAATCGGGCAACTACCTCGGGCTTAACCGGTACAATAACTCCACTGGACAATGCGTTACGCACGCCCTTATTTAAAGCAGTTAATCGCCACTACTCTTCAAAGTAATCGAAACCCTAACTCCTAACTCCCGTGTTGATAACTCAGGATGATGATAAGCATGTGTTGTCGCGAATCATATCAAAGATCGAAGTCTAGTTAATCGCCGCCTGTGGACTCAACCCTAGAAATTAACTGCGCGTTCTAACTGACAGATCACTCCATGTCAACTCGGTCTAACACTTCGACCAAGAACTCATCGATCTCCCTGTCATCTGGCACTTTGATGCTGCTAAAAATAACAGTCTGCTTCTTTAGTTCTCTGCCACTTTCAGTAATTGTGTGTACACCATCTTTGCATTCTTCAGTCGCCTTTCTCAAACTGGCTGCAATCACTGAAACATTTTCTAATTTTGGCGCCCTAGGTTCACCTTCAAGGCTGTCAAAAATCAGCTTCTCGAATTCCGCTTGAACTTTTTTCAACTCAACATACGTGCCATCTTCGAGAAGATAATGACACGGGATCTGAACAACGAAGCCACTGACAAGTGCAAGCACTCCAACTTCGTCATCCTTCAGTGAAAATAACTTGGAAGAGATTTTCTCACATATTTCTGTTCTGAGAAGGTGCTGCTCTTTCCAAGTGAAGACTTTCTCTTGATCTTCGATCTCCTCCAAAGCATCGCATGCAACTGCTAACTGAGATACAAGAACGCGATCCTTTGCCAAGCTCTCTGCAACTGCAATATCCAGCAACTGAATACCCTGACGGAGTTTGTGTGCCTCACTCCTCAACTGATATAAATCTGCAAGAAGAGTCTTACCAACAGCAACTAAACTGTCAATCCAATCATCCAAAAGTCTACCATGACTGACCAACTGATCCAATTTTCGTTTCTCTGCAGGTGTGTGCTGAGGAAGAACCGGTGCTCTATTTAGATTCCCATGAACAAGATCAGAAATGTATTGACGAAGTTGACTAATTTCAGTTTTGAGTAAAGCCTTATCTTCTCCATCCTTCGTGATACGCTCTTCAAGATTATTGGTAACAATCTTGAGAAGAGAAACATCTGTCTCTCGTGTGGTCCTGCCAAGATTTTCCTTAGTGAATGTAAAATCACCCACTTCGACCTCGTCCAAGCTTTTACCTTCTGGAGGCACTGCAACTTCTATCACAATCTCTGATTCAGGGGTCTTTTCGATGTGCACTTGCTTCTTTATCTTCTTGTTTGATCTCCTCTGATAGGGCTCACCAAACTCAGATAAATCAAGATTGTATGACGGTTCACGCCTTTGTCTTCCCAAAGACTTCTCGAGCCAACAAGACTGAACAATATTTTCAATTCGTGGAGAGACTGTCCCTGATGTATCAACCTGTGGTGTTTCAGTCGTCTCCGATCCTGCTTGAATTTGTGGCTCAGGCTCAGAATCTATATCAATAGGCGGAACGTGAGGTGAACTAGGAAGTGAAACGTGAGGCGCAGTTTGAATAACTGTCTCTACTGGAATCTCAGGAATATTCTCAATTTGTTTCTGCTTCCTTTTACCAGTAGCTCTTTTCCCTGTGTTTCCACTGAGTCTAACTCCTTCTGGAGGTATGATAATGGCTTTAACTCTGGGTTTTGCTCTAGAAGTAGAAGGCAATGACGAGAAATCCTTTGGCGGCTCTGCTACAGGAACTGACTTCCGTGTTCGATTGCTCTCCAAGAACAACTTACTAGTCTTGATCACCGATCTGGAAACCTCTTCAATAGAAGTATTCTCCTTAGCATACCAATCAGGTGAGCGAAGTGGTTGCCTAGCAACTTGATCCTTAACATAAGAATTGAGAAGAACTTCTCCATCATCATCCGACAAACCATCAACATCTTCTGACAAATAATCAGAGAGCTGTCCCACAGTAAGTCTACAATAGTGACGACGACGAACTTCAAATTCATCTTCACAATTTGCCCAGAAATCTTCAAGTGCTGGCGTATGTGCAATCCCTCGCTCTAACCGATTTGCATAATGACCGAGAGGATCATAGGAACACCTCTCAGTATAAGGCTTGAATTTGAACCTTTCTATCTCAGTAGACATACGCCTGGCATCTGTTGCTGCATCACATGTGAAAATTCCCAATGAGAATGGAAAATTTGCCGCAGCCTTATGACGACTACGGAGAAAGAAGTGAACGTGCTGCATTTTCCTGAGGAACTCCATAAAGACAATCTTGTCTGACGGATATCTCGGCAACATCAGAGGCTCTCCAACATAACCATAAACTCGGAGGTACGTGAAAGTAGGAAACTGTATGAACCAATCTGCCCAAGTTCTCCATTGCTGATTTGGCCTCGGCTGAAATACGAATGTGCATCTCATCATCAAGATCCCTCACGGTTCTCATGGCAAAGTGATCATTCACCACTCGGAAGTCCTGCTCAGACTGAGAAAACTCTAGCTGTGGATAATACTCATGAATATGCTGAACACCGAGAGTACCATTGGTTTTAAGAAGTCTGAAACTACCTTGAAATGCCACCAAGTAGACCAAATAAGATATCATATGAAACTCGTGATGCTTGAGAAAGTTAGAAATCTGCTGATGTAAGCAATCACTAATTAACATAGCCCAGTCAAAACGCTCTGTGCCATCAAGGATTCTGGTAATCAGGTAGAACATCCATGGACGGAAAGTATTAGCATCTGACTGGCCGGTAACTCGATTGAGTAAGGTGATCAAAACAGCAACTTCTCCTTTAAATTCACCACGACCAACCTTCTTAGGCAAGTTAGTTTTCTGAATTGTCAACCATTTCTGAGCAACCTTTCTCTGTGAACGTTGATGATCAGCATCCCATATCTTCTCACAAGCTTCAAGATCAACAGTAAAGTTATCTGAGCGAGGAGAAATAGCAAAACATCTTTCTATGTCCTTCGGCTTGAGACTGCAAACCACTCTTCCATCAACCGATCTGATCTGTCGTGAAGACGAGTCATAATGCTTAATGCAAGCAAGTACGAACTCAAGATCGAAGATAGAAACAGGAATGGATGCCGCTGCCAGCAACCCGGAACGCTCAAGATTCCTCATCGAATTGCTGCTAACACCTTCTAAACTGCTCAGATTGACCACTGGATAAACATGGTTTAGGTCCGTATCTGAAGTCTTGGTGAAATTATGTGTAAGGACTGATTTCACCTTGTAATCAATGAGATTGAACTGCATTTTGAAAATGGTGACTTTTGACTGTAAAGTCGAATATGTTTGAAGAACTTTCTGAAAAACACTGAACAAGGCTAAAAATAGCTTCTGACAGGAGAAATTTTCGAAGAAATTCTGGAACATGGGTTTTGTGCACAACTGAATTCTGAACAAACCCAGATAGCTGGATTCTCGAAAAAATGTGATTCAAGCCCACATGCAAAGAAATTCTCGGAAAAAGGCTCAGAGCTTCAGAATGAAGGCTACGGGGCGATTTTCTCGAAAAAATCTAAGAAGTGGGTCTTGTTGCAAACGCTGAAATATGAGAACCCAGATGAACAGATTCTGAAAATGTGTTGAATTACTCTGGCATGCGAAGAAAGTACCTAAGGTGAGAAATAGAAGAAATAAGACAGAAGATAGAAAGTTTTGCTTGTCTGCTTCTGAAAAATCTGCAAATCTCTTCTTCGAATCTTTATAAAACCTGCATGCAAAGTAGAAATGAAGTCTAGAATTGACTTCCTCTGAAGAATTTGAGCTCATAGCTTCGAAGAACGCTGAAAACGGACACCTGAATCACCTTAAGCTTGCTGGTTGCTCAAGAAAATACAAGCTTTCAGAGCAAAAGATGATGCAATAATGGACGCCATTCTCTGAATATATAGAATTTCATCATAGAAATTCGTACTAAAGCAAGCATGCATTAAAAATGGCGCTTGGCTTCTCATTGGACCTCATAATAGTTAACTAGAACTCAAACAAGCTCAAAAGGTGGACGTGCTTTAGGGTTTGCCCTTTCAACACTTCAGTTGAACTCATCATGCGATTTTAGCTTCAGTTAAGACTTGTCTTAAGTTCGCCATCTTCAAATTTGCTTTAGATTCATCAATTTGACCTAAAGCGTACCCTTTAGATAGCTTCAGTTAACAACAAGAATAAGATAAGAGTTCGCCATCTTCATGCAAAGAATAAGCTAAAAATAGCAACCCTTTTGGAAGTTCAGTTTGGCTTTCAACAAGTGCGCCAACTTCACATGCTTTAATCAATTAAAATCTAAAAATAGCAACCCTTTTGAACTAAAGTTGCCTTCCTTAAAAAGTGCATAGCTTCACACAAAAATGCTTCACTTTTCAACCTTAAATATGGCGACCCTTTTGAAACTCAAGTTGACATGCAAATTCGCCATACTTCACAAATCTTATGCTTCATGCTTCACAAAATAATGCTTCATCAAAATATGGCGTCCCTTTCCATGACTTCAGTTAACATGCAATGAAGCGCCATCTTCACAATCTTGACCAAATTCGCCATGCATGTAAATTTCAGTTGACATTCAGTAATAAACTTCAGTTAAACTTAACATGCAATCAAGTTAACTCAACATGCAAGGTAGTTAACTGAACATGCAAACCAGTTAACTGAACATGCAAACTGAAAGATCACTCCACATGCAAACATATGAACTGAAGATGACAACCCAGAAATCGTTCAGTCTAACTGCAGTCAGAACTCCAGTTAAGGCGTCCATTCAACTCACTTTCGAAAATTCAAATTTGAACTCTTGGGCGAATTCCAGACTTAGCCAAATTTCATAAAAATTTAGGCTAAAACCTCTGCCGGGACCTCAGTTCATCGACTGACACTGGTTGACTGACTTCTCCGATTGGCTGGCTGACAGGTGCATTGCGGAGCTGAGTAAAAACTGATCAAATGATATCTTGATACCGCATGTCATAAAACTGACATCTGAAGGCTCAAAAATCCAAGCGCCTTTTTGAAAAGCTGCGCTTTTTCCCTGACTTAGTCAAATTTCAACTTCTGCATTTCGAACGAAGGGAAAAACAAAATCCTTCATAACTTCTGATTTATCAATCCTTTCGTGGATCGGAACTCGTGTTCATCACAAGCTAAGCCTTCTCGCTCGCACGACGGCCGCAGTTGCACATTTCCCCAGAAAACGTCATCTGAGGTGTGAAAAACAAGAGCGCCTCTTTCAAAAGTTGCTCTTTTCATTCCAGACTTAGCCATTTCTGGAAACGACAAAAATAATATAAAAACTTCCACTGCAAGCTGACGAGACATCTTCTGATCTGACGGAGACAGGCAACGGAAAGCTGAACGTAACACGGACACATTAGGCATCTGAAATGATCAGAAAGAAAGCATTGAAGGCCTGAAAAGCTTAGGCGCCTTTCTCAAAATGTGCTCTTTTGCTTTTTCCTCTGATAGTTTGACTGAGATTTGACCCAACGTTTGACCTCAGGTTCAGGCGCTTCAGCAACTCAGATTCACCCTCTGACGGATGCGTCGCGAAGCTTGAACGAATGTGAGATAAACATCTTGGATGGCATTCAGTCAAAAACCTACATCTGGCACCTCAAAAGATACGCCGAAAAGCCGCGCTTCGTTGTTAGCCACCCTTGCCGCCTTTGATCTTTATCGATCTTCCGTGAATTTGCTCAAAACAAAGTCTCGGCTGACAGTTTGATAGCTCACCGCGGTCGACGCGGATGCCAACAAATGTCCGCCGGAGGTGACAAACCCAAAATGTGATCTCGAGGCCCCCAAAAGATAGGGCCTATTTCGTAATGTGCCCTTCGTAGATAGAAAATTTTGATGTTTTTCGCTCAGATTTTCATTTTTCTAAAACTTCTTCAGTAATGTAATCACATAGTACCGACACCAACCTATATTTGAAAACCCCAAAACGCACTATTTGACGACACACTCCTTTTACAAGATTAAGACTCTATTAAGCAAAATGCCTTAGTGAAGCAAAAATTTTGGTTTTGGGCATGTTCAGAAGGATATAGAAGCATAAAAATTCTAAGGCACAAGCTTCATCCTGCTCCCTAGGAAAAATGTGCCCAACCTACCTTGATGCCTTGAAAAAAAATTCTAAGTGTTGGAGATATCCACCTGCCACCCCTTAATGTGCCCCCTCACAAGCAAAAGGATAAAAAAACTTCTAAGTAATGAGGATATCCACCTCATACCCCTAAATGCGCCCAAATGAAGGTATGTAAAGACAAAGCAAGAAAGTCAAAAGGTCAAAGATGTTTTATCCTTCACCCTATGCCAAATGCGCCCTCAAGGTAATAGCATGTCAAAAAATTCCTAAGGCATAAGTTTCATCCTCCTCTATGTGTCATATGCGCCCATGTTGGAAGTCAAAGGTCAAAGGCGTTGGAAGCTTGTCCTCCTCTACATGCAATATGCGCCCATCCTCTTGCCTATGTGATATGCGCCATGTAAAGGGTGAGTGTGGAATGAAAGGTGGTAAACATAAGTGGGAATGACTGAGGCGTGGATGTTTTATCCTCCTCAAGGTGCTAAATGCGCCCAAGATGCATAAAGGGGAGATAAATATTGCTAAGGCATTGAAAATGCAAAGTGATGGTAATTTGAATGGGAAATGTGCAAGGCGTTGAAATTAAAATTGTTCTCCATGACCTACAATATGCGCCAAGATGAAGAAGGTGGTGGCTTTCTAAAAGCAAGTTGTGCTAAGATCTCTTTACAGGAAAAACAAGTGATTGAAGTTGAATAACATTTTTCTAAGGCAAGGGTGCAAAACGTGCTAAGTGATTTTAAATTTTTCTAAGGCACAAAGTTTTCTTCCTTAGGAAAATTACACCCAAGCTGAGGTAGTGATGAAATTTTCCTAAGACACTAATGAAATTGCCAGTGGAGAAGTCAGAGGATGCCAGCTTCACGGGGTTGATAAGAATTTCAAGTCAGAGCAACAAAATACTCACAGGGGTGAAGAACTGGAATAAATTTGTCGAAAATTATTTTTCTAAGGTTTAAAAATTCAAAAAATTAAGTGAACCCGTTCGTTGTATACCCATGAATTCGACGCGTTTTGAAGAAAATTTTCTTCTGGGTATTGAGGATCTCCGACAAGGAGTGGATTTCAAAGCCTTCTGCACTTCGCCAAGGCATTTAGGATGAAGAATTTAATTGGCACTTGAAATAATGAATTTTCCTAAGGAAAATTTAAAATTTTCTAAGGCAAAGTGATGAAAATGTGTTTTCAAGATAAAACTTTTCCAGATGATGAATTTGAAGTTGTTTGCCTAGAAGATTTTGATTGAATTCTTCACAGGATGAATCTTCCAGAGCGTCGGGGGAGAAATAAAATTAAAAGTTGGATAACAGAGCTCTAGCTGGTGAATGAAATTTGTTAAAGAGTGAATTTAAAGTAAATATTTTCGAAAGTAAATTAAAAATACGCCAGTCAAGTTGAAGTTCTAGAAGGTCAAGATTCCAGGTGTCAGGAGACAAGTGTTAAAATTGTCAAAGGAGGGAAATTCAAATTCCTGCTGAGAAGTAGTGGAAATTTAATGAGTTAGCTAAAATTGGCCTCCTTCTAGAATTCGAATTACCTATACGAGCTGAAAGTTAATTCATTCTTTTCACAGCTAAAGAAGTTCGATTTTTTGCTCTGAGTTTGAAGTTGTAGTGAGTGACTGAGTTGAGTGTTGAAGAGGATTGCTGAAGCTGAAGGTTGTTGAAGAAGTACGACTTGAAGTGAGTGGCTGAAGCTGAAGTTCAAAAATCTAAGTCTGGAGTTGCTGAAGTGCGAATTTTAAAAAGTCCAAGTGCTGGCAAGTTGCTGATTGAAGTTGGACGATTTTCTCAAGTATTGAAGTTGTTGTAGCCAACTTAGAAAATTTGCTAAGTCGAAGTTGCTGAGGCTTACTTGCTGAAACTTTCTAAGTGTTGAAAGTTCAAAATTGTGAAGGAGAAGTTGAGGTTTGTAGATGAATTAGAATGTTGCAGCTTCTCAAGTTTTTAAAAGTCGACTAGCAGCCCCTGCATGATATTTTATTTATTTTCTAAGTTAATTTGCTGATCGCTGTTTATTATTTTGCAGGATGGCTGAAGTAAGAGCAACTGGTAGAGACAACAATGGTGCATCCAGGCAGGCTGTTATCAAGAAACTAGGCAAGTCTTTCCTGCCGGAGTCTAAGTTCACTTCGAAGTTGGGCAAGCTGGCTGATACCAATTTGGGCTCTTTCAACTTGGAGGCTTTCAAAAGTCGGATTATGGGAGTTGGCAGTCACCGTCCTTCAGTCACTTCGCACAATATTGTTCGAAGTGGGTTGTATGCAGCTGCTAGTTTTCCACCAGCTATTCAATGCTCGGAGCTAATGATGGAATGTGCAAATTACTATGAGGCTGAGCACATGTCAATTGTCTCACCAGATGGCCAAGTATTCGCCAACCTCACTCCTGCAGCTATCGGCAAAGCTTTTGGAATCCTAGCACATGAGAAGATGATTTACAAGTCGAGAGAGCGTGCTGAACGAATGTATGCTTCTACATTCGAGAGATGTACAGAGGTGATTAATACACGCTGGATGAACAAGCCCAAGCCCTCTCGTACAAAGTTGCCAAGGCAAATTATATCAGATGATTTGAAGCAGGAGTATTGTGACCTCATCATGATGCTGAGCAGAGTTGGTGGCTGCCCCCAGGCATTCATTTTTGAACCGTGGATGTTTTATTACATCAACCTCGTGCTAGAAGGAAAAGAGCACATCAATTGGGCTGTGATGATCAGTGATAATTTGCACGAGCAGCTCTTGAGTTTGAGAAGAACGAAGACATTCTATATGGGCTCCTGCATTATTTACATGCTGGCTTGTATGACAAAGTATAGAGGGGTTTCTTATAAGGACCCTGTTGGTTGTGGTTCTCATCAATTCAAAATCTATGAGGCTTGTCCGCAGTTACACCTGACGAGTACCACTCATTACAAGCGTGTCAATGATGTGTTTACCATGCACATCACGAGATCACTTCAGGAGCGTACACATCATAGGATCTCGAGGGAAGCTCAAGAATTGATTGAAAGGTATGGGTGCTGGTTTATACAGTTTCCGAAGTTTTCTTACATCAGGCTACAAGGTTTTTCTTCGTATCCATATAGGCTGCCTAAGTACCCAACCAATAAGATTTTAATGTTAGAGATATCTAGGCAATTGGTTGCCTACGATAAGATTCAAAAAAGAAAGAAGGGAGGAGTTGATTTCCCGATTGTCATGGGCAATTTAGACGAAGTGTGTCCTTCACTTCAGGCGGCTAGAGAAGCTGAAAGTGAGCTTCAATTCTTTCACTTTTCCTATCACACCAGCAGACAGCACTATGATCCACATAGCAATATTAGATGGATACTGTCAAAATAATTTAAACACAAGGCAAGTATTGAAGATTACTAGGCTGGTGCATCAGATGAAGCAGAAGTCAGGAAGAGGATGTTCTCTAGGTTGCCATTGAGTATGATCAGGGAGTGTGAAGTCATTCCAGTACCAGACCAGGTGGATGAGGACATGAATGTTCTCCATCCAGATTATGAGGCAGTGAGAGATATTCCGCTTCCACTCCTAGATTGGTCAGAGCCTGAGATAGCAGATTTGGACACGCTTTGCATTCCAGTCATGACATTTACCAGAGCATGGGTTGATAAGCATGTGAGCAGACTGAAGAGTAGGCCAATTTCCTTGACCTACAATTTGATGGGAGATCACAGGACACCCACTACCAGTAGGAAGAAACAGATTACTCAAGGTCTAGAATCTCGAAGGAAGGAGCCAGTTCGAGCGGAGCCTTCGAGAGTTGTAGTAGAGTCACCCACACCATTGGAGACACGCTCTCCAAGCATACAGGAGGTTTCTCTTTTTGTTGATCAGAGAAATGCATTGAATCAGGTGCAGGAGGTACGTGAAGAAAATCAACCACCACGGAGAGAGTCAGTTGGCCAAAGTGTTAATGCACCTACCAGAGATGATCAGCATGAGGATGATGAGGAGACTGCTACTGATACACATCTTCAGCATGAGTTGGAGACGGCTCTAGAGGATGATGCAGTTTCAGGAGATACTCAGCTACTAGAGGCCGATGAGCCTCGCCGAAATGATATTGAAGTTGAACAAGTCCTTGAAGTGGAGGCTAGAGAGGAGCAACCATTTGTTATTTAGCATGTTGTACCCGATTGGCTCAGAGATAGAATGAGAAGGAGCCCCAGTGAAGAAGTTGATCGAGCAGTAGAGATGGAAGAGTTTTTAAATAGGATCAGCGCGCCTCCACCAAAGAAGAGAGCACGAAAGTTTTCAAAGATTTCAACTGATGAGGGTGGTTCTCGCACCCTTCATGTTGCGGTGCCACAAGTGGGTTGTGATCGGGATGAAGCAGTGCCGGAAAATTATGTGATCACAACTATGGAGTTAGGACGTCCCACAGGTGCACAGATTGTTGAGGAGTGTGATAATTCCTATCAGGCACTTAAGGATAGATTGTTCAGGACTGAAGGAAAGTATAAAAAATTGAAAAAAGTGCATAAGACATTGATAGGATATATGCAGCAGTTGTCTCGTCCTTGTGGGCAGGAGATTCCAGCAATAGAGCTTCCAGCCGAGTTATCCAGAGCATCAGTTAGTGGCTTGGAGGATTTGAGGAAGATGGCACATGAGGCAGATAAATGGGTTACAGGAGTTTGCGCCGAAACAGAAAAGTTCATGGAAGACCTTGCTCATGCTTACCAACAAGCTTCTAGCACTATGGCACGTATGGAGGTAGTTGATCAGGCCTAGGGTGATGCTCCTGTTTATCAGAGCAAAGTTATTCAGCTTCTGGAGGCCTTGATGCATACTCCTTTGCAGATGCTGATTGATGGGGGAGTTATTCAGGAAGGTGATAGGTACAACTTTGCTGGATGGTACTCTTCAGTAGTCGCAGGGCGAGGTTTCTTTGACGCAGCACAGGCGGATTCAGCTAGAGTTCGGAAAGCTATGATGAATATCATTGATGGAGTCCAGAATCCTTTGGAAGCAATCTTTGCTAGACGGCTGAATTCTGATGAGGTGACTACTGATAATTTGAGGGGTAGGCTGGCACCTTTCTTCTTGGAGGTGAAGACCTTTGTGCAGGATGACTTTGAAAATATTTCCACTTTCTCCAGCTTGATTCAGAGTACGCAGGATGCCTTAGTTGCTTGGAGAAAATCTTGCATGAGGCATGGACAGTCAGTCACGGTGCTTGAGTTTTAGCTTGATTGTATTCCACCGATTTCTGTCCAGGAGGTTCAAGCTGTGCTTACTAGGTTCATTGAGTTTGCAACTAGGGAGAAGGAGAATGGAAACGCACTTCTGGATGATGACCTTCTAGAAGATTGATTATGCGCATTAATTGCCTTTACTATTTTGGGAGTGAGTGGGAATCTTTGATTCATTTATTGTACCACTCCCATTCTAACAGTTTTTAGGGTTAGGGCTGAGGTGGCTCAATCTGAGCCATTCTTTTGATTGTAATCTGAGCCGTCCGTTGGACTGGGCCATCTATAAAAGGGGGAGTCCCCCTCATTTGTATTCATTAGATTAGAGGAGATATCATAGAGTAAACATTTTGTTAGATCAGAGAGATAGTTTGATAGCATAGTTTGGAGGAGAAGGAAAGTTTTGAAAACTTTTGTAAGAGATTGTTGTGTAAAACTTTCATAATAGAAGATCTTTTCATTGATGGTGAAATTCGTCTTTGTTATGGATAGCTAGCAAGGTTTCTTCATCCCTTCTACTCCAAGTAGCGTAAAGTAGATTAAAGTAGCATAAGTTTCATTTCATGCAAGTAGATATTAGTCGTGGATTTGTGGTGTTTATTGAGGCAACTTCGTTTTATTCCATACCACTAGCTGCTTGCTGACGGCAAGTTTGCCTTGTGTGGTCAACTGGAGAATTTTATAAGCCTAACTTCAGTTGCAATTCATATCTTGGTATGCGTCGTCTTGACGGTATCTTGGTATCGGATTGTAGCTTGAAAATTTCTTGCCATCCCCTTGAAGATTGCACCAACTTTGTGTAAACTGTCCAGTGTGAGGTGGAGTAGAGTTTGGTTGAAGTTGTTGAGATTGATCCCACGTCCCGCCTTAGAATAGAATCTAGAACTTTCTTACCCTTATACTCATTTCAATTCCGTTCATTTCTGGTTAGTTTAGGAAAAAGTACCTTATTGCCAAATCATCCGCATTGCATAAAACCCCTTCCAATCATCTACTTGTTGTCAACTGCAAGCAATATGAACAATTGTGTAAGTCCCCTCGTGTAAACAACAATTCACAATGAACCAACTGAGGGTATTCCAAAGCATTTCGGAACCTTGGAGTTGAACGTGCGAACTTTCTTGCAATCTTAGCGCACATAATACTTTGATCAAGAGAGAATGGAGTAGCCTTCAGACAACTTTGTTCTGCTGATTGGTGCGGTCACAAAAATCACATCAACAGGAACACATCATAGAACATACACACACACATGAGATCAAGAAGAGGTCTCCTCCTAACATTGATCAACCAAGAGGTCGTCCGCTTCCCACTCTAGGTCATCGTAGGGGGAAGGAGGACGAGCTTGTAGTGGTGGGATGTTAAGAGGAGGAACGTTCGACCCTCCCACAACAAGGGCCAAGGAAGAAGGCCCTGCAAGGTCTTCTTCACCAAGCTCTTGTGGAGCTAAGGTTAGCGATTTTGCGAAGATCGCTGACAAGGTTGGAACTTCATCCACAAAGTTAAACATACAGCCCATAGGAGCGTTGTGTCTAACTTCAATGGACGGGGCAGGCTGTGCCTGAGATTCACCGCTAGGCTCGCCGAATGACTCGGGAGTGGTGACAAGCTCAGGGGAAGCTAGGACTGGTTTCGTCACTAGGATAGAATATGTCAACGCGGGGCCACCTTGTGGAGAAGGCGGGCTCCTCTTACGTCCTTCACTGCTAGAAAGACCACACTCCACCTTTTTCTTCATCGGAGGAGATGAACTCCCCACAGACGTGACTAAAGGTGTGGAGGAAGAAGAGGAAAGAACCGCAATAGATACAACCGAGGTATTAATCATATCCACTGGTTTTGGGTAAGGCTGGATATACAGAACGAACATCAGCAAAGGCAGCTCCATCGAAGGAGCGATGAACACCTGTATCCCCTTGGGGTTAGGTGCATTCGCACTCATAGCGAAAATCAGAAGTAGTGTTGGACCAAACTGAAGAGAAGCAGAAGGAAGGGGAGAAGAAGACGTTGTAGGAGACCTTGAAGTAGGGGCGGTCGTTTCTCCCTCCTTCCTTTGCGAGGTGGCCTGCTCAGCCAAGAGAGCCTTTCACCGATGCTTGCGTTCGCGTGCAAGGTGGTTTCTACGACTCTTTGAGCTAGAGGCTGGAGGCTGTGAAGGAACAAAAGGCTCCTGCTCAACCATGGGGACGTCCACTATAGCCGTTTCTGGTCGAGGAACGAATTCCTGAACGGGAGCAGGAGGAACAGCTTGAGGAGCAGTAGGGGGAGTCGGCTCAAGAGCCTCGACAGCGGGCCTCTTCTCGTTCACTGCTTTGGGAGCAGAAGCAGGAGCAGTAGGAGGTTGTGGAGGTTGAGACAAAGAGAACTCTCCATGGGAGGGCTTCTTCTTGTTATACTGAATGGGTCTAGGCTTCGTCGGCAGAACAAGAAGTTTGAATGCGGGACGCTTAGGCTTTTGCCAAGCAGGCACCATAGGATTCTCCCGCAGCCGAGGAGCAGAACCTGATGGTACCACAACAAAGCAAGAAGAAGCGTCAGACTAACCAGCGGAAGAGGAAGGAGGATCTCGGGACCGCTTCTCTTCTTCCTTCTTTCGTGCCTTAGCGTCATTGCTGTTAGCTTTTAAACAAGCCCTATGTGAAATAGCATAAGGTGAGGGAGGGTATCTTACTTTTGGCCTCAGGCGCCCTTTCTTATAATTCTAATACGTTTGGTACAGAAGGTCCGTCCTAGGCGGAAGAGGACCAATGGGCGCAGGCCAAGAGTAGTCCAAGGAGTAGCTACCACGCGCAACTGGTGGCCTATAACTGATGTCGTGGATTACGTGTATGGAACCCTCGTGGATAAATTTTAAGCATTTATGCACAACCGAGGGTACCGCGTTCATCGCCACCAACCAAGGGATACCCAACTTCACCCTAAAGAGCCAGATCCGTGGATAATGTCAAACAAGAGGTTCATGATTTGGGTCCTACCAAGACCGACAGACAATACTACCTAAAGGAGGTACAAAAAGCCCATGGGCGGATAGTACTCACAGTGCATCATACCCATCTTTATGTAAGAAGTTAATCAACATAATCTCCTCGCTATTATGTTTACTTGGACGCGATCAACGAGAACACTTGCTACGATAAGTTTCCATTGATCCGCCAGAATATAGAGAGGAGATGGTTCCTTGTTAAAACCCATTGGCGTGTCTTGTGAAGTGAAGGTTATGCCAGTACCACCGCCCATTGATGTGCAGATAGCTTGATGCAGAAGGAGGCCATCATGCACACTAGATAATACTTTCACAAAGTTCCTAAAGGTAAAAGGATAAGACAGTTACCCAACTAAGGTTTCGTTATGCAGTACCTTCAGAACCTTCCAACTACGCCAACTAGGGGTCGTAGGTTGGGTTGTGAGGCGACAACCTCAAAACACTCACACCTACAACACTCCTAGAGTACAAGGAAAGGAACTGTCAGTATCGCAAAAACGAAACCAAAATGGTTCACATCAAGTTCATAAAAAATGTAAGAGAGGGGGACCACCACGTGCAAGGCCCCAGGTCACGGAGGGCCAAGATGCAGAAGGCTACCCTAACTTACCTCAGCTTAGCGGGATGTTAGGATATGCTGGACGAGAATGATGAGGACTATAAGGTCCTTCAATCACTCTAGAGACCCGAACTCCTTGAAAGCACGTCCACCTACACATAGGAGAGAGAAAAATGTTGTGTGGCTGTATAGGGGCGTGCCTCAATCAGACCCCCGTTTAGGTCCACCTCCACGGACAACCAAGAAAGCGAGATAAAGAAAACAATGTAGTAAAGAGCACTAAAGCACTATAAAAAAGTAAGTGTGCTTACTCAACCAAGTGATAGAGGAGAGGAAAGGGAAGCTTACCACCTCCGCCAAGAGCACTCAAGGCTGCTTGGGGGAGAAAATGAGAGTACTCGAGCCTTTGCTGCAATGGTGTTTGTCCCCAACTTGCTCTATCAAAGTGATGTATTTGCTGCAATGAAGTGCTTGAAATGCTTGGAGTGAGTGCAAGAGTGTGAAAGTGAGCTTGTGAATGAAGTGGAGAAGTTCAACTGAATGCTTAGAGGATGAAATGCTTGTTGAAGGAGTGAATTTGAAGGAGAGAGTGAAGGAAACGACCATATTCGGGTCGGTCGACCGAAGGGGACGTTACAACTTGACTCCCAATGAGAAGTGTAACACCTCTGCAGGTTCAGGCACAGGAATCTACTAGGGATGTAAGCACATTGTGCGGATGTCTGCGCGCTGTGCGGGCGTCCTCGACAGAAACGCCTCCACCGATACTCAAAGCAGGCGCCAAGTGGGACAAAAGCAACGGGCTTATGTGTAATTAAGCCTCCAAACTTGGTTTTCTAAAGTGGAGAAGGGAAAAAGGGGAATTTGCGTAAGGGGTGCAAATTCACTCCTATACACTTATGAACATGAATGGTTCACTTACCACTCATTGCATCTAGGACGTGCTCACAGGGATTAAACACTAAAATTTCTTGGGAGGTCATCCATTTGAGTACTACTTCAATTCACAGTACGCTTAGTTATGGAGTTACCCCACAATTAAAACCACTTAGTGAATGGGGTAGCAAGCTTAGTGGGCTTGATTGTGGGGGGAACTCCATGGTGAAGCACTCTTAGTTGGAGAGTATTGGGATGGGTGACCTCATAAGAAATTTTGATGCTTCACCCTTGTGAGCATCACCTAGATGTGATAGTGCTAAGTGGACCATTCCTAATCATGAGAGATGGGTTCTTGTGAACCACTAGTCATAAAGTATGGGCCAATGGAGATTGTGTCGAATCTTGATAAATCATCACATAAGTCAAGTACCTTGCAATGCGTGGATGGATATTTTTTATGAGATGGAAGAAGATGGACTAGTCTTAAGTTGTGATGATAAAATCTAGTAGTATGTTACTAGAATCACAATAGGGTTTGGTAGATGTTTGTACAAGTTTTGACCATATCAAAAATGTTGGTCTTGCTTAGATTCTGGTGGTTTACACTATTTTGAGATGCCAAGGGATGGGGCAAACACTATTGGACTTGAACAAAACATGATGAGAGAAGGATAATCACATGGTAGATGACCTAAGCTGTAATGCCCCCACTCTAGTCAGTTTCAGGAGCAGTTGAGTTAGCCTATCTCTTTGACCCTTGTAGGTTGACAGGATCTGGTTAGGGGGTCAGTGGCCGTTTTTGGTGGGTATTGTCATTCCCACTCCTTCACTTAAGTATTGGTTTCAGTACAGGCGTTTATCGTTCAGTGTTCACCAGCTTCTGACGACATGGAAAAATACTGAGTTTGGAGGGAGTTATGATTATTTTTGTGGTTATGTTAATTATTTATTATTTAACTTAAATGATTTATTATAAAGTCAAATTGACTTTATAAAGTGACACTACTTAAATGATATTTTTATAAAGTGATAAATTAATCACTTAAGTCAAAAAGTGCGCTCAAGTATTTAAAAGGCAAACTATTGAGAAGGCTTAAATACATTTTAAATGTATTTAAATGGTAAATGACGTCACTTTTAGAGAAGTCGTGCCTTTTGGAGATATAAGGAAAAAGATGCAAGTCGAACTCACCAGTTGATCATTTGACATTGCATTTTGATATTTTCTCTGTGGTTTTTGTTTGAGGACAAGGGTTTCAGGAATTCTTCATTGGAGAGCGACAATTCTTCATTGATATGTGATTGTGAGACTGTGAAATACCAGTCGAATGGTTGCTACTGAGGGAGCTTCATACAGGAGTTCTTCTGTGCTTACATCAGAGTTTTCTATTCAGTATTTACCTGTTTGTAATAAGGGAGAGGGCTTCACATCTTGGATGCCATCTTCAACAGTTCTTTCTGCTTTCAATAAAGGATCTTCATCATCTTTCAGAGGCCGTACCATTTGCATTGGGTGGCGTGTCATCTGGAAAGGGCGTATGAAGCTAGAGGCAAAAACGCCTCTCCTTTTGGTCAGTTCTTAGTTCCATCTTGGGCGCCTACCCTTCTCAGCAGCTTTTCACCAAATTGTGTGTGGAAGAAAGGAGATCTAGAGCCTAGGCGTTGCATTTCATCAGTTTCAGCCATTCCTGCCTGGCATGTGCAAAATTTCTTTATTTAAATAATCTGGAGGGTTTCGGGTATGTCTTTTGTATGCAATTTCTTTGTATAAATTGCCAGATCTACAATACAATTACAGTTTCTCAAATTTAGCTTTAATTTAGTTTTATCTCCATTTATGCTTGGCGCACTCTGTATTTCTTGCTTTAAAATTCATCAAAGACCAAACAAAACACAAAAACAGACAATTATTGTTCAAAGGTTGAGTTGGAGCCAGCTGGGCTCATCACATAAGCTGCAAAGAAAATGTAAGCACAAGCATGGCAAGTATTATTAAAGAGACAAATTCCAAACAAGGAGCATTTGTTTTGACATAGAATGGTCAGCAAGAATCAACCTAGGAATGTTGAGATGTGGTGCTTTGGGCCACCAATATTTACTTTCTAATAGACAACAAAGTGATTTGACTGGGGAGCATTAATGAAAAACCATGCAAAGACTTGATTATGGCATATGGACCTCGAGAAAAGTATAAGACATGCTTGTACATAATCAAACATAAGGCATATATCTCCTTCGATAGATACATAAATGGGTCTAATGCAAAGGGATTTGCACAAAAGAAAGTAATAGAGTAATGGGAGACTTTTGTTCCTATTGCAATGATGGCCCCTATCAAAATAGTTGTGGTCATGGTAGTGCAATTCAATTGGAAGATTTGATATATGTTTACAAAAAGTGCTTTCCTTGATATGAATTTGTAAGAGGAAGCTTTTTATGTCACAATAAAAAGTGCTTTCCTTAATTTGAATTTGTAAAAGGGAGCTCTTATGTCACACCCAAAAAGGTTTCAAAGTCAAAAGTAAGGAGCTAGGCTAGTACAAGATCTTTGTGGGCCTAAACAAGCCTGAAGGGCCTAATAAATGAAATTGACAAGCATCTCGCAGTTATCAACTACCTATACCTTTACAAGATATGAAAAGAAGCATAGTTACTCAGAGACTTGCACCCTGATCCTTGGAACTCATTCTGTGTATCAGAAACATGTAGCTGTCTTGGAGACACATTTGGGGATGTCTCTAGACATCAGATGACTTCACATGAAGATTCTTTGCATTTCTATGTCTTTTCAAATCATCCTTTGGAAACTGGGAAACTTTCTGTAGAAGTTTCTCAGATATATGATATAAATTACATTGGTTTCCTGTCCAGTGCTGATATCTAGCTGACAAGAGGTAAAATTACTAATAAATAGACTAATAATTTTCTATTTTTGGATGAAAATTTGTGAGTTTTTGGACCAGATTTTTTTTTTATTCAAAGTCGAAATAGGTACTAGTACAAAGAGAAACAATAATAAGGCTTAAGATGTCTGCATGTAATGAAAATTTTACTACTTGGTTGAAAATATAGCCATCTTTGAGTACCCATGTACCTTGTTTTTAAAATAATGGCATTTCCATCCTAGTCTTCATCTTGCATCTCTAGGTGATCCAAAATGATGGTTTTTTTAATTTTTAAGTATTTTACATTCTTTAAATTTGCATAGCCATTATATAGCTATTTAAAAATAAATAAATAATATATTTATTTATTTTTACTTATGCTGTCTCCAAGTACCTGTCAACGAGTGTTTTTGAAAAACAACATGCCAGTACTCTTTCCCATCTCCCGTACCAGTAAGAGTCCCTATCTCCTTGTAGCTATGAAATAAAGGTAGTTTTCTAGGAAAGTTGTCTAAAATCATTGCTGATAAACCCTCTTTCATCTGCCTATATGATATTTGTGCGTCATGTAATTTATATATTATTTCCAAATGCAATAAATCTGTGTGCGTGTGTGTGCAATTCTGATCTTTATTTTTGAAAGCACAAAAGTTACACAAGTTATTACAACATATTTCCTTGGTTAACTTACCAGAACTAAGTCAGACATCAACCCATTGGTTCATACAGCAGAAATCCAGCCAACTGATGGTTATTGTAGGTCATGCCAATGTTAGCACTGACATAACTGCGTGGTCTGCATTTGATTCCTTTCTTTGTCCTTAAATCAATGCATGCCAATGTAGTGAGGAACTAATAGGCTCTGCGCGTAATGAGCTGAAGCATGTCACGATCTGCAATGATAAACAAAAAGCACCTCTGTGACAGCTTTTCTGTGCTTGCGCTGTAACCTAGGTCCATGGTGGGTTTCTGCAGGCATAGTACTTTGTCTGCATTCCAAAGTGTTACAAACTCTCAATTTTATGTGATATGAACTAATATATGATACCAAATCTCCCAATATCAACTAACATGCCACACAGATCATCATAGTAGTATTCCATTACATTGCGTTGACATGGCATCATAGCAGTAAAAATGGAATTCAATTACATGGGTTTGAAAATGGGAAAAACTTGTCAAAAAATTGGGAACTAAATAACAATGTACTAACTGTAAAAATAGAGGAAAAAAACTAATTTTGTTATTTCATATCAAATATACTAATATAGTGTATATAGATAAAAACAGACATTATAAATCATAAAATGTGCTGATTATATAAAATTGCATGGGACTGTGAAAAATGTATTTTACTTTTCACCTAAGGGGGTTTATAGAAAGAGCATAATGGCCCTAAAATGGTAGGCCATTTTGTTATGAAGCGTGACCTATTTTAAAGACAGCTCTGTTTTCTTTATCTAATCCCTCATTAGGGCATAAATTAAAAGAAAAACCGCCATTGTGGTTTAAAGTTTAATTTCTGAAAGAGATCTATGCAAAATTGAAGGCTCTAAATTTGCTAATATGTGCAGCCTGTTGGTGATTGATGTATTTGTGAAGGTTTTATAATAATAATTTTTATAAGTATACTTTTAAATTTATTATGTTTCCATGGTACAAGTCACCTACCCAGAATTTCACCTCATTTAATGCCGATCAACTTGGTTCAAAGAGAAATATGAGAGTTTTATAGGTTTTTGTAGAAAATTCATGTAGGCTACTAGAATGCTTTTATACATAGTAATTGGTGATATTATTTCTGAGAGTGCATTTGTAATTCTGGTAGCTTCTCCTGTTTCATCTTGCTCTCTGCTACTTGAAAACTTGAACTATACAATTAACATCTCTCTAGACTGAAACCCCCTCCTGGGGCTAAACATACAATGGCCAAATTTTATTATTTTTTCTCTACTTAACTTTTTCTGAGTTTTACACTCAACAATTTGAACAGAAACATGAATCAGGTGACTTGGAATATGTGTGTCTATATATATATATGTATGTATATATATGTGTATAGATTGAGACATACATCATACATATGCTCATTGAATATCTCACTCCTAAGAACTGTTAAACTATAGGATATCAGAAATGCAGCCCAAGGCCTATATTTTATTGATGCATTTCATATATCTTGGGATGATACAGTGTAGATATGTCGGCCATGCCCGAAGGTTGGAACAAAGAAAAAATCATAAAAAGAGAAGGAGAAAAGGCCAAAATTTTTCTTTTTGCCTTATCAGTATTTTCAATCAATTCTCTTTTCCCCTTTTGGAGTTATGTTTTCCAAATTTATGAATGGTGTTTTTTTTTCAAAAACATTTTTTGTTGGCATATGCATACTTTATATTAATGTTTTTGTGCCCATGTATACTTTGTATTTATATATTTTCAGCATCCTTATCTTTTTCCATTTTAGAAAAATCTATTGAATCTGTACCAGATATTTCACCCATAGCAGATATTGCATTTATTTCCTTGTGACTTAGATTCTACTGCAATTTAGAACCGTCTAAATTGTTGTAGAACCTAAGTTGCTTTTGATGCTCTGATATTTCTTTTTCTATGCTTTTCTCAGAGGAAATGTAGATTGGCAAAATTGTATGTGATTTATTGGTAGTAGGGAAATCTCATGTCTAGAGACTGGAATGTTGCATTTTAGTAGTGATTTCTACTGCAATTTGAATTCTCTAAATTGTAGTAGAACATAGTTGCCAAGAGACTGGTACTTGGTACTACTACTGGTACGTCTATTTTTGAAAATAGGAGACGGGGGTACTTGGTGATGCCATTTTTTTAATATAATTTAATAATTTATAAATTTGCTACATTAAAACTGAAAATATCATGACATTGAACTTTCAAAACAAGAACATTGGTAAAGTTTAACATTAATTTAAAGTTTAAACACACAAATGTCAAGGAGTCAAAGAGTTCATACTACATATTTGATATTACACATTGAAATTTAGAAATGTGGATTCATTATTTTTCTTTTCATGTGGAAACTTCCTGAAATGTAGGTTTTTTTATTTTTTTAAAAGAAAAATTGTGGAGATGTCTTCGATGAGTTTCCGGTATGGGGAAAAGCGTCCCGGCATCCAAGATGTGTCCCAGAGGTCGGAGACGTGTCTCCGTGCAACTATGTAGTAGAACCTAAGTTGTTTTTGATATTTTGATATTTCTTTGTCAAAGCTTTTCTCAGAGGAACTGTAGACTGGCAAAATTGTATCTGATTTTTTGGTAGTAGGGAAATCTCTTGACTTGAGATTAGTATGTTGCATTTTTAGTATTGATTTGTACTGCAATTTATAACTCTCTAAATTGTAGTAGAACATACGTTTCTTATGATTTGTGGGTTGTAGGGAAATCTCTTTTCTCGAGATCACAATGTTTTCATTTTTAGTAGTGATTTCTATATGCTTTGGCAGGTGAAAAAATGTCAGAGATCAACTGCATCAGGGCGCATTTGCTGAAGAAGATGGATGTTATAATTGAAAGTTTGCAGGTGACTTATTTAATTTAGATCTGAGTGACTTAATTCCCACATATGGTCTTATATCATTTATGTGAGAATCTTGAATAAAGGATTGTGACTCTGTATGTGGATATGAATAGAGAATTATGAAAATGCTGAAACATCTTCAAGTCCTGCCTATATGCATTTTGTTTGTATGGAAGTTCCATTTCTGGACTAAGGCCAAGATAGAGATTTCTTCTACCCAAACATTTTAATGACTTTGGTTAAAAATGAAAAGGAAGAAAATAATTCTTTTATTCATCAATGCTGAGGATTTTGGAATGGTAAATTACACATATGCTACAATTTGAGGCGATATCAAAGAAATATTACACTGATTTTGCTAAATATGGAATTGTTTTGATTCAAAGTTCAAACAACTTATATTCAACATATAGATTAGGAGGAAGAAGATAAACACCATTAATGAGATAGGTTTTTGGTGTGATTGGTTCATTCATTTATTACCTAGTAACATTTAATGGGAGTTCATTCGTGTTATAAGCAGGAAGTGGCAGATGAAAATTCAATTAATATATCTAGGCTTCTGCTGTAATTTGAATAATAGAGCCTGCTTTGTTCGGTTGGGGCTTAATCCTCAATTTGCAGCGGGACAAAAATTTTAAGTTGGTACATCTTTCCATCAGATGTTGTAAGGCCCCAGATTAAATATACTAGTCTTTGTTTCATTCTGAGTTTCCTGGTATCCATGGAATAAACTATAAAAATTTCATCATATCACTTTCAGGATCATTAACAATTTTTTATAATTGGTGTTACCATGGTGCACCATTATGTGACATTTTTGTACAAGTGTTTCTGCTGTACATTGTTATGCAACATTTTTTATACAGTTGATGTTTCTGTGGCGAATCACCGTGCAGCTGAATCCCAAAATAGAATCGTAATGTTTTAATCATCCATTATATTTGATATGATATTTAGCAAACCTATTGTTTATGTTTGATGCAGGTTGTTGCAAAGGGCTTGTTCCAGTATGCTGAAATTAATTTATCAGTTGCTCAGGTGCTCCAGTTGAAACATTTGATGTCTTGTTTGGTGTTGATTGACCTCAAAGTTTGTTTCATTTCTCTCTCTTTCTTAATTGCATGTCTCAAACATGGTAAAATCTTTGATGATGTAAATAATTTATATTATTGTCTTTTACAAATGAGGCACGCCTGACCAAAGGTTTTAGCATGCTAGATATGTTACTCAACCAATAACTAAATGTGTTTTGGTTTTCAAATATGCAGGATGAATAAGTGAACCACAGATCTACTATTGGTAGTTGAATAAACTTACCTGAAAGTAGGAATTAATGTTGTTCTATGTTGAACTTGATGTTTGCTTCTGTCATCTAAATATTGTTTTCATTAGCATATCTGAATTGCTATAGCCTAAGAAATCATTTACTTATACTTACAAGAAGCATTTAATTCCCTGTTTAGTTACATGCTCATAAGTAGATATTTATAATACTCCCTTATCCCAATTTGTTGCAAACTTTTTTAATTTCCAATGAACTTTGCATCAAACAGTTTGCATGCTATTAAACAAATAGGTTTCTGTTTGTAAGATGATATGCTGCTGGGTTTTTGCAAGGATTACATATAACATCTACAATACTTTGATGGTTTCTCATAAAATAACTTGGCACAACTTTCCAAGATGAGATTTTTACATTCAGTTATCTGCTGCTGCAACTAAAAGCAGAAAATAAGAGGCTAGATAATTTCTTCTGACCTGAATCAATTGCAGATTTAGCATCTTTAACAATCCTGGAATAATGACAAAATCGCCTAGCTTAACTTCAAACCTCCAGCACACAAATTACTGTAGTTTCATTAATTCATCATCAGCAACAAGCATTCGCCAGACTTTTGGTGGTGGAGATGCAGATCACAAGGCCCAACACGTTTCCTCCTTCCCGTCCCTTTCAAATCGCCCAGGTATGCCATAGTTGCTGAGTTTTCTCAACTCGGCTAACACTCCAAATGCCTGATACCCAGTCTTGATCTGATTAAAAAATTGGCATATTCCTTGTGGACCCGTTGAAGTCTTCTGTAATGTCACTTTTCCTCCTAAAGTAGTTTAAATATTAGCAGCGGATTTAATAGATTAAATATTAGAGTTAAGATAATTCACAAGATGTAATGTTACTAAAATAATGTGAATAAATGATAAAATAACCAATGTAACTATGATATGCAATAACATGGATTCGAAAGTAAATAATCAATATAGTAAATTGGATCACACATCTATATAATTCATATAGATTAACACCAAAATCATATATATAATATTTTCAATATATTATAGAATCAATGGTTTTAATACTTATCTAAATAATAGCACTTGGAAAAGCCACTCTCACCCTATGAAGACGTCAATGGTACTGGCTCTTGCTATGGAGCAATCTAGGAGAAATAAGCGTACTTCGCCGCTCTACACGAGTGCTAGTTCCATTGGAACAATGCTCAACACCTGTGCAATACCCAAGCCTTGGCCAGGATGGTCTTGAGTGCACTTTTGTACCCTAGGTTGGACACACACATTCGGTGTGCCCCCTTCTCCAATTTTCCATAGCTCACCAACCACTTTCTTCTTCCTTGAATGTTCTCTATACTTTCCAAGTCTCACATGAAAGCTTATATAAGCCTTAGGGGGTGGTTTCGAAACCATCACACCTTTCACAAAGGTTGCATTAATAATTATTTAAATAAATAATTATTCTTTCACCTTTTTAAGAGAGTTTTTACACATATGCTTTATTAATATCTCTTTTAATCAAAGTATCATAATATCCTTTATTTTTTCTATCTCCCTTTTTAATTTTAAAGGGTTATTTCATAACTTTCTATTCTCTTGGGGAAAAAGTCACATGACATCTTCAAACTGGTTGTGCACTCATTCATCTCAGCCACGTTACCATATTCAAATATCGATTCAACTTGTTAATCGATACTCCCCCCAAACCACGCTGTACCCTTCTTCACTTGTCCATTCTCCCTTATTAAATGCTCGACAATTATTAAAAGGTGGCAGCTAAATGAAATTCTTTTTAACTTGCGCCGTATCTCTTTGCAATACACCACGACTATAACCTTGGCTGCATAGGAAATACGGTTCAAAAGGATCACGTCTATAAAGGCCAAAACTATTGCTGGGATTTGGGAAGCAAACAAATCATTTCAAACTTAATACCATGCCTATATTTTATCCACAACAAGCTATATCTGAAACATGCTTCTCAGAATGATGTCCAATTTCAAATTTCTACAAAGCTTCAACACTTTTTATCACTTGGAAATTTGTCTTGACACAACTTAGCAAATTTCAGAAACTTCAATCATGGCTGTAATTTCCCTATCAAAACCCTTTATTAAAAAATTGACACAATAAGCTTATTTTGTACAAACCTGTAAAACACCATAATTAAGCACCAACATAATTTTTGAGTAAACTATCAACAAATCGTCCAGGGTGGATCTCACACCACCGTAGTTGATATTCTTCTTGAGGGTTTCCAACCTCAGGAAGTTCTTGAAGTACTTCTTTACACAATCCCAAAATTAATTCCCGTATCCCCAAATTGAGTTCACATTATTATTTATCCTTTTTTCAAACTCCCACACCTTTAGAAATTTAAATAATATTGAATCAATTCCTTACATCTCTCGTTAATTTCCCAAATGAGCATTAAATAATACCCTTTTTAAAACTTGCTCCAATTTAGCCACCTTAATTGACAAATAAGCCACTTTAAATATTTAAAAAAACATTTAAGTGAAATTATTATATAATAACTTAAGCATTTATTGCACTTCTTTCACCTAACTTATAGAAAAACTTTGGGAACACCCCCCAAAACTGACATGGAATGATGATGAACACTGCTACTCCAAGAATTGTAAGCTTCCTGAACCAATCGATTAGCCTACAAGAACTCGATGGATAGGCTAATACTCAACAACTGGCTAACTCACAAGGGGGGCATTATAGTCCTCCCTCCCTGTTGGCATTTCAATTCGCACCTCTGGTATGCGAATTAGAAACAAACAGATATGCACATATTATCTGCTCTTCATATTATTTGCTGATGTTGCTTAGAGAAAGTAAACTAAAACTAATTGTCAATCTTTTTGTTCAACTAAGAGCACAAGGTTATAAAACTCTAGCGTCATAGCTGAGATTTTCTCTTTTTGAATTTCAAATACGACTAAGCTTACTCTAATGACGCTTTTAACAACTCAAGTAAATTCAGAGCTTGAGAGTTAAAAGTAAACAAGGAATGATTCTTCGACACAAAACTCACAAAAACTCACTCCCAACGCACACCTTAAGACTCATTGTACTTTAGATGCAAGCTGAAATAAAGATTATATAAGTGAAACACGTAAAACGGAAACCTTAGACAGTAGATCAAAGCAGCAAAGTAGGCATAAGATTTTCCTTTTCTCAAATTTCAAATAACAAAGATTACACTTTTGGGACAACAGGATTGTAGCAATAACATGCTTACAGTTTAGCGATCAACTAGAATACATTGACACAAGTAACACATGAATTGAACAATATCTTGCAACAAAGATAGGCATACAACCTTGCTCTTACACTAATTGAATTGACACTGAATAACACCTTGTAGGAAAAATAGGCTTAGCAATTTGCTATCACAATAACTGTTAAAGTAAAAAAATGGGCAAGGCTGCCCTTATTTATACACAAGCGAGGAGTAGGGAACCCTAAAATCTCCTTGCTTTTACAACAGGACTTGCCATATCGCAAGCTTTATTTCTAAAACTAAAACAAGACAACTAGCTAACAACCTGTTGAAAGCAAAAAACAGGGAAAGTTCCAACTAGTACAACTTGATTCTTTTCCTCTCACAAAGAATAGATAAGCATGAGACAAGAATAGCAAAAAAAGACTCGGAAAAGGCATCGAGTTAACTGCTGCTTTAAATCTATCTTTGGAGATCTTTGCTGTCCTGATAAGATAACTCATCCATTGGTATTTTGGGAAACTAAATCTGCCAAAAAGCTAGAAACTGCCTCTTTGTTAGGAGCATCAATACTATCTAGAGTAAAATTCCACTTTTCTAGGATTTCTTCGCCTTCTGTAATCGAACTTAGAAAATCTTTGACATCTTCAGTTGCTTTATCAAATCTTGCCAATTTCGGTGGCTCTGCAACTGGAGTGATGACCTTTATAAATATATCATCTTGCTTGAACATATCTTTTCACCTTTTGTTGACCATCTTTTGACATTCCTCCGTTTCTTCTGCAACTTTTATACTTCTGACACTTCTTCTAATTTTTCAATGGAAGAGTATTATACAACTCTTTTCCAATACTTGTCCTTTTGCTCATACCACACCTTTTCACGTTCTTCGACTGAGATGATGATGTTTTCTGTCCATGGTGGTATTGAAAAGCACTTTTCAACAACGTCCGGCTTGATACTGCAAACAACTCTTCCATTTGCTGCTTGAATTTCTTGTGTTGCTGGATTGTAATGCTTGACACAAACAATTACAAACTCTAGACTTTGCACTGAGACGGGAATTGATGCTACTGCAAGTAATCCAGAATGACCAAGGTGGGAAATTTCTCTAAGGAATGAAAACTTGGACGTTCTCTTGGCAGACTTAGCCATTTTCCTCGACATTTCTCGTAACTTTTTGTGGTTTTGATAATATGCCCTTAGTTTGATTTTCATTCCGGCCACCTGGTGAATCCTATGAACTGCTTGAATGATCCATCACAAAGCTTGATTGAATTTGGCGAGATTGTTCTGGAGGTTGCTCATGCTAAAAATTGAATCTGGACCCTCAAA
>VDFB02023847.1:0-12119 GCA_007258455.2 Sequoia sempervirens | reverse complement strand
CAACTTTCATCTGCAGCAGCTCTTCTTTTAGATTAATGCTGTCCAGATTATCCCATGCAACTGAATTGTGAGAAAGAAGACACAGTCATGGGATAAACCTGGAATGACAATAGCAGTGTTGCCTTTCACCACAAGACTTTTACAACCTTTCACATGGGCTATGTTCAAACCCTCCACTATTGCCATCCATTCAGCTTCATTATTTATTTTTCTCCCAAGGAAAAAGGAGCCATCTGTTAAAATATTTCCATGTTCATCTCTGACTATGATCCCTGCACCAGCTTTTCCAGGGTAGCCATTAGAAGCACCATTGAAATTTAGTTTCAGATGACCTGGGGAAGGGGTTCCAGGGGTTCCCGCCTTACATTCTTACAATTTTTCTGTTTATCTCTTATCTCATTAATGGGAAGTGCAGTGTGGACCTGTTATTCCTAAGCAGTGATCAATAAAAGTTCTATGAGCATGTTTATAAGGTAGCACTGTTCATTTTTATCTCAGCTATTATTTTTTGCTCGTTACTTCCTGTTATCCATTAACTATTTTGAATTTTCTGAATATACAATGAATATCGCATGTGTAAAATGGTATAAAAATATCACCAAATATTCTCCATGTTTAAAGGCCCCCTTGGGTCAGCTCACTCAGTCTTGGCTGCCGCTTTAGGTAGCCCAGGTCGTGGATTCAATTCCTGATTTAAATGCAATCTGTGGTGTGGGGTCCATTGCACATTGCCTAAGAGGTTATAGTGGGGGCTCGCCCTGTAACTAAGAGCTAAGCTCCGGGTTGCTGGGCTAACCTCGATTCCTCTTGGTAAATTTTTTTAAAAAACTATTGTCCATATTTAAGTCTTCATTTCCTAAGTTATAGGGATATATGCAGCAGCAATTTTGAAATTCCTCAAAGCAATTCTTTTCTCATTTTTGACAGTTGTGCATATCCAGTTAATTTCAACAGTTATCTATTCTAAATTTTCTAATGCTTCTTTATCTCTTTAGTGGACTATAGTGAATTTCTTTTTTGATAATTATAATTCTTTTGTTATTAATTTTGGGCAAAGGCTATATACATTCTCAAGGCTTTGGATGATCTCTATTTGTGTCATTACCAACATCTTGGGTGCTGGTTATTGTCTCGTACATTTTTTCTGGATAACTGTGATGATGATTTTTGTCATTGTCAATGGTTTCTTGGCCATGACCTGTTTTGGTTTTGAAGATTTCACAGTTGGCTATGATAATCATTATGGATCAGGACTTCAGGTTTCCAAGTCTTATTTCTAGGTCCTCATTTCTACAGGCTTCTTATTCAGTGATGTTTGTGGATTTGAACTTGATCTTTACTGAGCATCTTCGAAAGCAATAGCATAATCGCTCTCTAAGATACCACCATACTTCTTTTTATTGCAGCCATTGCTGGTCTTCCAGGAGCATCTATTGCTCAAAACTTGAAAAATCTTCCATCTCTAACCAATAACTATTTGTGTACGTGACGCTTTGGTATTTCTTTCTCATAAATATGCTTATCTAAATATGATACTAAAGAAATTACTTGCAAATTCCTTGCTATATCCGTGCTTGATCTACTGTTAGAATTACTTTGGAGGCTTATGGCAGGTAACTGATTTAAAAGCTTACTTATTGTGGTATGGGCTTCCACAAATACAAGCTAGTTGAAATTGAAGACATGGTTTAATACCCTTTATTCCCATCCAGGTGCTAATAATGAATTCTAAAGGGTACACATCTACAATAGATTGGTGATAGTCATATTCCACTTCTCAACTTAATAACTCAATCTCCTTACATCTTCTTTCTATACCTGAGTTGGATTAATGTTAATGTTCATACCGTCTTACTTACTTCTGTATGAACACGTTTTCTTTATCATACTAACAATAGATGCTGTTGCGTATATATAGGTATACTTGTGCTTATTTACTATTCACCATATGTATATGCATGTAGAGGAAAAGTAGTCTAACAATTATGGCTTCTCTAACTAGTTGTCTCTCTCATTTCATTGTCTTTCAATAGCCAATTATATTTAATGCAAAGCAAATTAGCTATCATCAAGGATTTTCTTAATCCTTTAACATGGGTTGTGTGTGTGTGTGAGAGAGAGAGAGTGATATAGCTTATTGTTCCTTGGGGACATGCCACCCTATTTTTCTAGGCATTTCCCTAAAAGGGGATGTGAAGATGGGGACAAAAACCTCCCCTCCTTCCATTCCATAAATTTAAACAAAAAATAGACGTCCCTGTGTAGTCACCATTTAAAACAATTTAAAAAAACAAAAGTCAACAGATGAAGTGGCACCATTTGATGGTTGTTGTCTCCCGAAAATCTATTCCATTGATGAAAACCCCTAATAATAATGATGTTTTTATAATCATGCTGTCCACAATCTATTCAACATAGTCAGCAATAGAGTGAGGAGCATTGGGCAAGTTGGCATTTTCTTGTTTAATATTTTGCCATTGTGAGAGTGACGAAATAGGATTTGTGAAGGAAAAAATGATATATGCTGAATCTACCTATGCATGATGGTGAAAAACAAGTTGGGAAAACTCAAGTGCTAATTGTTTTCATTGCCTATATTGTCTTCATAAAAAATGCTTCTTAATCTAGCCATTGTGGACAATGATACACACATGTGCTTTTGGTTCTTCTATGTGTTGAAATTGGAGGTAATTATGTAGCTTAATCCTTTGTAAAACTATGAGATTGTAGATCTAATTAAGTATTCTTTGTGGATGAAGATTGTAGAAGTAGACAGAAGATTGTAGAAGAATAAGACCAAAAGATAGAAGTGACAGCATATACAGTGGAGAAACCATTTTGGGAAAAAACTCCACCACCAGAATCAATAGTGCTTGTATTATTTAACCTTGTATGTAGCTTTAACCTTGTGGTGGAAAAAAACTCCACCACCAGAATCAATAGTGCTTGTATGTAGCTTTAACCTTAGAACAAGATTACAATAATTCTTTATCAATCCTTGCTTGAGATGCTTCTTTTGCCTTCAACAATTCTTCTTCACAACTTGCAATAAACTCTCATGTGTCCAAGCATGAATCCACACATGCTGTGCCATGCTTCACAAAAATACTCTCTTCAACTTGCTGCAATAGATAGACAATTGTGAACATTGTAAACTCCAAAGAGTTGACAATTACAAGAGGATAAAGCTCCTCACAAATATCTACGCCATTCTTGTGCAAGTAGAGTTCTTCCGTGAAAAACAATGTCAAACCAAGTCCTTCATCAATTTGGGCGTCCCAAACTGAAGTCTTAACTCAATGTTGATTACGAAGATATCTTCCAAGCTTCTCCTCAAAGTTGGTGCCCAAGAATGGGCCCCACTTAACTGAGCCTTGTAAATATCTTCTCATGCAAAGGTGTTAACTCCAAGATTTCAACTTGGGAGCCCAAGGTGGGTCCAAGTCAATTTTTGTTAACTGAAACATATCTCTCCATCAATTCATGCAAACATGATGCATGATTGATCATCCCCACTTAACTGAATGTAGCCACCTGTTATCTGTCATGCAACTCAAGTCAACTGAAGTCAACTAACATGCAACTCAAACTAACTACATGCAACTGAAGATAACTGAACCATAATTGAACTGAATTGAACTCCACTCATGTAAATATCAATTCCTAACTTCTAGGATCTTTACATGCATTACTAAAGTGTTATCTTTTTCCAAACAGTTAACTGAACTCAAGGTGGGTTCCACCTTCCACGTGGGCGCCCCATGTGCTCCTATTTTGTAGGAGCTCTTCTTGGGCGTCCCCACATGTTCCTATCATTTAGGAATAATTACAAATGTCAATTTACATATTCATTTCATTTGAATTTAATCTCTTTCTAATCCTAGTGTTGGGGAACACTTTACAAGGACTTAGAAGATGCATGAAATATGTTTAGGATTGCAATTAAATGGCATCGGACTTGGAAGATACATGAAATATGTTTAGGATTGCAATTAAATGGCATCCTATTCCCAACACGATGGACTTTCTCAAATAGAGCAAAAACATGGCTTCAAAAATAGGGAAAACAATGTGCTTGATGGGTTATGTCATTCTCATAAATAAATAAAAAGGATATAATAATTATACATTATATTATTTATATAAATGATAATATCTTTTAATATACATTTATAATAATAAATTAATATATATGTATATATAGAGTTGTCCCTAAATTTTTTGAAAAAAATTGCTTTCCCTTGAAACTGGTCATTATGTTCCCCCGTTTCAGAGATTTGGAGAAACATTAGCATATCTATCTATCTATCTTTACATTTATTTATATGATCCCCCCGTTCTTGAGAGTGGTGTGTTCATCTATAAGTTTATAACTCAAGGTGAGAGGGAAAAATCAAATGGTTCCTGCCTCAAGTGGTAGACTTAAGCTAAATTTCAATGGTGCAGCTTGGGGAAACTTGGGGATCTTTGGTGCCAGACGCATAATCAAGGATGGTGCTGATAAGGTACAAATGACAAAGTAGAACTGCAAGCACTCTTTGCTGGGTTGAGTTATGTGAACAAAAACAAATAGATTAGATGAGATATAGAGGGTGTCTTGATGATATGTATCAACGCATATGATGGCAAACCATTTTGAATTGGAAGTTGAGGAACATCCTAGAGCTGATTTTGCTAATACTTGACAGGTTGGAAAACTACTCAATTTAGCACTACTCTAGGAAGGTGAACCAGGATGCAGAAAAGTTTGCCAAATCTTGTGTGTGACTAGGCTAAGGAAATCATCATCGTTGACAATCAAAGCACATGGCACAATTTTTCTTGGAAATAATAAGATCTTAATTGGATGCCAAAGTACTGCTGCTGTAAGTGAAGGAATGGAGGTATGTAAGGCTTTGAGTAAGCTGGTCTTTGATGGAAAAACCAATCTGAAGGTGATTTTGAGATATGCACCAACATAATCCAGAATTTCTAAATCTAGAATAGCTGAAGAGTACCTCCGTTGATGAATCAAGTGCAAAGAGTCACTTCTAGCTGCAAGCAAGGCTCAAGAAGGAATGGGAAGAACTGCCATTGTCTCATATAAGTATCGATCCGGATAGGTGACACCTCTTCTGCCTCTCTTAACTCTATTAAAGGAGAATGAATATCAAGATGGAGCCAAGAATCACCTTAAAAGACTTTTCTTGTGCCTACAACAACTCCTCTCTGGTTTATCAGATTGACAAGTTATTTTGCATTGGCTTTGATTGTGTGAGGAGTGCAATAATCGCCATAATTGGGTCAAAGGAGTGTGTAGAGTTGTTGGACATAAACATATCTTCTTAATCAAAAGTTTCCTATCAACCATTATTGACATCTTGGGCAAATTTAGCTGCGGAAAGTTGGCAGACTATGTTCAAAGAAGATTCCAGGAAGCGGCTGTAAAAGTGGTGAAAGGATACAATGAGTCCAAAGGTGACTACATGGAAGGGGTACTTTTGAAGCTGGGGTTTAAGGAGAGAAGCTCCCTTAGGAAGGCTTTTGCACTACTATGGGTGGGGCTGATTAAAGGAAACTTGAAGGAATCAGGAAAAAGATCAAAGATAACTCAAACCTCTTAACAAAAGAAACGGAATTACGCATCAAGGAACTCATAGAATGAATCATATATATCCTATTTAACAACACACGCAGGGGACATTACTTAGGGGATAAAGGAGAAGAAGAAGATATTAGGGAAGAAATTGTGAAATGGTCCATCTACGGCGCAAACTACTATATCAAAAAGTTATGATTCTTTTTTCAATTTTAATATAGTGGGAGCGGCCCCCTTGGCAGCATCTTGTGTATCAAAATAAATATATATATATATATATATATATATTTTTAAATTTTTTTCCATAAGTAAGAAATTTGGCTTTAACAAGCTCCAAGCTCCCTTTTTTTGTAAGATCTGTTAGATATTGTTGTTCTTTGTGCCTAAAGCTTTCGTACAAGAGATTTTTAAATTTTTTCAATCTATCTATTAGATATTTACTTACAACCTTCTTCCAACAACTACAACATGGTGAGATGAGGAACTTGGGACAGGTTGATTTAGGAAACGGCATCCAGAAGTGTCGTCACATGAAAATTTTTCACCATAATTATATTTACAAAACTCCTTATTGGCCTTTGTGTTCCAGCAGCAGTAAGTTATGGATATTAGATTGTTATCCATTTGTTAGCTTGCGCAGTCATTAGCATCCCCATTTGTTAAATTCATGCAACTTTTTCTATTTTCGTCACTTTAAATAGTATGCCTTAAGACTAAGTTTTACTTGAAATCTTGTAGTCTTCTTAACAAGTACTAAATTATTCTCATGATTGGCATATTGGAGTTGAAGTTTATTGTTTGAACTTTGAACAGAAAGGATGCTTCTCAAAATGATACCAGAAATATTTAGGAGCATAGATAGAAAGACTAAGTGGTTTTCTTTTTCAATTTTGTGTAGCTAAAATTGGTGACTCAGGAGTTCGCTGCTCGAGAGCAAGCACTCCAAGGTAATCTGCATGCTCAGTGCCTCTATACCAAAGTTGTGGCAAACTACTTCAAAAGGATCTTAGGCATGTAAAGTTGTATGTAGTATATAACTGTTTGAAACAACGTAACACGCTTGTGTCTAATATTTTGTTAAAAGGGTTGGTTCAATGCATGTGCTATGCAAACTTTTAACGTGTGTGTTAGTAAAAGCTAGTTCAAGCTTCTTGGTAGCTAGTGAGTGGGAAATCAAACATCGAAAGAGATGATTTAATGGTGGGAGACAGTAATGCACCAGCAGTGAATCTACATCAAGAAGTATTGTAACATTTGCTTTAATGAGAGCACTTAAGCTTGGGAGAGAAATGGAAGCTGGGTGAGGTGGTCGGATGGCACGGGTGAGATATAAGGGGGCTTGGGTAGAATATAAGAGTTTGTCTTATATAATACTAAACGTATTTTGTTCTGTTCGAAATCGAAAACTTATTTAATGTACACATATAATGTTTGAGGACAATCAATAACTTTATGTTATAATAGGATGTGATGTGGAAATTCAGATGGAATAAGCTTTTGTACTAAAGCATTTCGTATTATATTAATATGTAATTCAACTTTTGGCAGAATCATTAAAGTGGATGTTATATTTTTTTTCTCTAGTTTCTTACTAAGGGGAGGTAACACAGCCTCGCGAGCACATGGAGTTGGCCCACTTGCGGGAACAAGAGAACCTTATGCATCTTTTGGCTTCAACCAGTTGGTAAAACTCTTGGTAAATTAAGATAAATTAAGCCTCTCTAATCCATCGAAGCCTGAGGGACTTTTGTATGCAGTAATGCATATTGTGTCATTCGATTGCTGTGTTAATGGGCTTTACTTATTATGAATTTATGTGGAATCCCAGGCTCTCATTGCAACAGCCTTTCGTGATCAGTTGTAATTTATAGTACTGCTTAATAATGTTTGCATGTAAACTGTCCCTTAAAAGAGAACATTATGCAGTCTAGTCCCGGGGCCAAATAAATGGAAATTGTGTGCTAGGAGCCCAAAACCACTTTTGCCACAATTATTGATCTTCGCTGTGCTGTTCCTGCCCTTTTGGCATTCATTTACAAGAAATTTAAAAATTTCGTCATTTAACGACATATTTAAAAAAATAGGAAGCTGCTGAATTGTTTGGAACTCTAGGGCATTTTTAAAATATGAAGCTGCAAAATTGGAAAAACTCAAAAATAGGAAGCTGCTAAATTGTTTGGAACTTAGGGTATTTTTAAAATAGGAAGCTTTGAAATTTTGCCAAAACTCTAAATCAATTGAGATGAGAAATGATTTGGGTTATGAGTACTCAAAACAAATCTCATTACCTTTTCAGACTTATATCCAACCTTACATAGACACTAACTTGAACGAGGAGTGATTTTTTAAATAATAGAGTTTATAGGTCTTTTAAAAGCATACAAGAAGGCTGAAACACTTAAACTTCTTCGATCATATTCTATTTTCTACAACAATTGTTCTTAGGTGAAAAAACTCACAACTCACAAAAAAACGTTTTCTAAACTTTGCTCAATAGTTAGAACAAAAAATGGGAAAATGCATTTTGTTGAACACCTAAGACGTTTTTCTCAACTTGATTTTTCACTACATATTTGGGAGATGCATACAAAAATTTATTTATCCTTCATCAAAGGTGATAACTCATTCCCAATTGTTCTAACCTTCAAGTGGCCTAGATGTCTCCTATGTTTTGCAATTATTTTTATGGTTAGCCCTCACCAATTTCTTTCCCAATTTTTCTAACCTTCAAGTGGCCTAGATGTCTTCTATTCTTGCTATTTTTTGTGGTTAGCCCCTACCAATTTCATTCTTCGTTTGCTAAACCAAGTTCTTTTTTTTTTTTTTTTTTATCGTTTTCTAGCGGTATTAACTTTGTTCTTCTTCCCCAAGATGTTTTTACACTCAATAATAATCATAACTCTTTTGCCCCAAAGATTGATGTTTCTCTTATAGCTGTCTTGCCCCAAAAATTATCTTTGGTGTTGACCACTCAAAAAATATGATCTCTACTCCATCCTCACATCCATACCATGAGAATTTTAGTTACAATTTCTCCTAGAATGGGTCATCAATTCCCAACCTTTACCCATGTAGAAAAACACCTTAACCAAGGAAATATTGTTGTTTTTCTTCAAAAGTGGGATCCTTTTGGATGTTTGTGAGCTTAAATAGTTTAGTGGTATCCCTCTAATTATAATTGACCACAATTTTATATTTTAATACTCTCTTAAGATTCTTGGTTACATTTAGCATGTTTTCTCATGGGCATACAAAAAAACACGGTAGTGAAAACTAGAAACTCATTTTACTCTGTTCAATATTCTTTAGATGGTTGTATGAAGATAGTATGATACTAGGACTTTAAAACTCAACAAGATAGCTTGTTAGAAAATTTGTCTCAATGTCAATGCCAACTTCCAACTTGAAGCTAAGATGTGAGAAAATGTGAATACAAACAAAACACACTCCAAGACAATATCACATGAAGCCCACCAATTATTGAATAATTGTTTTTTTTTTCTTTTTCTTTTTATGTGTTGGATAGCCACTTCAACCCAACAATGTTCCTGCATGTCACTTTGAGTAATTACAAAGTGAGCTTATACTCACATAATTGAATTGAACTCTTCCATGGAATGGCCATAATGACCAACTTTAGTTAGATTCAACCATTGTTGAATCTTCAATTATCCTATTCTTCCACTTGACCAAATATTCCATATACTCTTTTACGCTTCCTCTCTTATTGACTCTAGAATCCAAGATAGCCTCTCTCTCTTCAGTCTCTTTTTTTGGCAAGTGTTTCCAATTATAGATTGAAAATTTGATTCATTGTTTTCAATTGTTTGTACCTCATGAAAAACATTCAAATCTCCAATAAAAAAATGGAGAAATGTCTATGCCTTTTGGCAACTCAATCTCACGTGTTTGTTGAAATCTTGCTCAAGCTTTTGCAAAGCTCTTTGCACTTCAATTTTTGTTTCTTTTTGGAATCTTTCTTTTCTTAGATACGCCATCACCATGTTCACAATCTAAAATTCTCTCTTTGCTTGAGATCAACATGTTTAGAGTTCATGGTACTTTTTTCCAACTTATCTTTTACTTGTTGATGCCCTCTTGGATGTACTTCGCATAGTCATAAGCTTTTGCACTTTTCCTAGTGAAATCATTCATGTCCTGCAATTTGGAAAGGAGTCTTTTCCATACTTCAATTAATTGATTTGCAAATAAACTCAACATGAGCTAGCATGAAATCCCATTGTTTAGGTTTGTCTTCGACTAAGCATCCCAACAATTTACAAAGGGTTCTATTTACCATCTCTGTTGGCATATCTATTTGTGGATGACGAATTGAAACTTATTCCGGTGCCCAACTTTTGCCACAAAGTCCTCCAAAAATGACCCATAAACTTGGCATCTCTATATGAATCTATTTAGTGAGCTAATCCATGAGATTATACCACCACTATGAAAAACAAGTTTTCTTACACACAATGTATTGTGTCATCTTAGAAAATATATCAATAATAATAAAAACTAAGCCATTACCTTTTTGTGTGCAATGAAATTAGAAAACAAAATCTATGCTTATGTCTTGCCATGGTTTGTTTGGTTTGGGAAGTGGCTTGTATAATTTGGTGTTTTTAACTCCTTCCCTTGGCATATTGACAAATTTAACAAACTCGCACAAAATTTCTTATATTTGCACTCATCCTTGGCCAGTAATAGCTCATTTATTTGTTCCAATAGCTTGTGCATGCCAAAATGACTAGCCAATCCCTCGCTATGTATCTTTGATTAAATTTTCTTTCATTGACCATTGGGTTATGCATAGCAATTGTTGTCTAAACAACAATCCATCTTGTAAAAAGAAATTTAGCCATATGGAGATCTTTCCACATTGGATCTTTGCATGTGTCTGTATCTTTGAAATCCACATCTTTTTAGCATATTTCCTTCATTGAATCAAAACTAGTCACCTATACTCTAATTTTAGTCACGTGCAACATCAATGTAGATAAATTTCCTCTAAGACCTTTTAGATAGAAATGGCACATGGTTGTTTTTCAATTAAGAGGGCCCTATAATCTTATCCCAACCCTACCCCTTCTAGACAAGGTTGGACGGTTGACTAGGCTCTTCTATCTAAGTTGCAACTTTCTTTCTTTCTTGAGGTTGGGAGCCTTGCTTTGAAGGACTTTATTTGCCTTGATTTCCTTTAGTTCTTTCCAATATTTCCCCATCTCCTTATCTAGGAAGGCAACAACAACTGACTATTTGAAGTGAAGTGGAAGTGGGCTAAACATCATAAGGTGATTATAGGAAGCCTTCTAATCTTGGCTTGGATGATCCAAATCATTCTATTGTATGTACTCTTATTGGGGGCTTTCATAACCACACTTCCCACCCATGTGTCCAACACCCTACTATAGAAGTGGGGTTGGGGCGCCCCTCCCATAGTGGGGTTGGGGATGGAAGAACTCAACGAACATTTTTAACTCAAGGCATCTACAATTTTATTATATTTATCACTTCTATGTTTCAAAAATGCATGAGTAGCTTTGAAGAAATTCAATCCATTTCATATAATTTTGATTCAACTTAATCTGACTATTTATAGATTGTAGTGCTTGATGAATTATATACAAGACAATCTCCTTTGAAAGCGAGTAATATTTCCAATTTTTAAAAGGTAACACAATTGCATAGAAATCCTGATCATGAATTGAGTACAACCTCTTGGCCCAATTTAGCTTATCATTGAAGCAAGCTACACGTTTGCCTTCACTCAAAACAACACATATCACAATTCAAAATTCTCTCAACTATAATTGGCCACTTGAATTATTTTGTGTTATTTCTCATTATTTCAATCATGGGTGCACATTTCTTTTTTCAAAAACTATTTAACACATGAAAACTTCTTGCTTCAAATATAATTGGTGTTGGCTGTTTGAAAATGGCTTCTCACCTTTTCTAGGTCCATTCTCTATTTGTATTTGGATGATTTGTAAATTGATTAAGATATTCCTAGTTAGCTCACCAATTACAAATTCTATCAATGTTATCACTCAAAACAATCTCCAAACAAACAAACGAGGGGGTTTACAATCCTCAATCTACTCGAGAGTCATACAATTGCATCTAAACCTCAAGAATCAAAGGAGACTAGGAGAAACCTTAAGAAGCAATAAAACTCTAGTTAGAGGGGAAATCTCCACCTATAGTCAATACAATGTACAAAAGGTTTGAACATGACCCATGAGGCTTAATAACTAGTTACAAGAGCTCTCACATTCTACTCCAAAAACTTGGTCCAATGTTGTCTTCTAATACATCTCTTTTTTACAATGAAAAAGTTGAGTGCCAAATTGGGTATAGGCACTAGAACATGCTTAAATAAATGTTCACATATTTCTCAAGATTAGAGACATACAAAAACATTCTTGGAAGTGCAAATAGACATATACAACTTTTCAAATTTCTCCTTTTGTATGCATAGTGACAAGTTTGCTAGTTCTAAAAAATAGTTTGTCACTTTAGACTTGTGTTGTTGGGG